>JAOEHK010000004.1:281181-316535 GCA_025447835.1 Labidoglobus nevermanni
TTTTAGCTGCATTTGAGTTCTTTTTTTTGCAATGTGCCTACGCCATACAAGTTTCTTGTCCAGAGTAAGGCCTAGATGATAATCTGCGGAAGTTTCAGATATTATATCTTATCTAGAAAAACTACATTTAAAATCGACGCTAAGATAGAAATGGACCAATTTCAAAGAAGATACAAGTCATGACTTAATATTGTAAAAAGGAAATAAGGACTAACAAATGACGGCTATTTAAATAATGGCCAAGAAGAAAGAATAGATAAAATTAATGAATATAATAGTTGTTATTAATTTTCTCATTTCTTAGAGGGTTCATTCTTAGCCCGCTAGGGTCGCAACGAGTTCATCAAACCGTTGACCATTTTTGGCCATGTTTGGTTCGTGAGTAACATCTGCAAAGTGAATTGTGAATTGATTTGAAAGAATAAGATTGACTAACTACCGATGATTATTCCAATGAATAATGTCTATTGATCCAATTGTTTTCAAACAAAATACACATTCGTCTGTTAAATTATTCAAACGTCATTTAAACGCATTTAACTAAATGTTCAATAACATAAGAATCTGAAAGAACAATGTTTCTCAACGATGTGCATAAGAAGGACGAAATCCAATGCCTTGCAATAGGCGATTTGAAGAAGATTGGCATCAAATACAGGCCGAAGAAATGCCGTCAACATACTGAGGTTAATTTTGCACATTTATGCGAAGAATCATTAATGGATTAATTGCCTTGTTGCAGGAAAAGCGAAGTCGCAAAGTTTTCAAACGACCCCTTCATTTACTGCCAGTTGAAACAGTTACATTGCCCAGTGGGCAACAGCTTCTTGTCCCAAAGATTTTGCATGAATTGTGTTCATTTGTTATACAAAAAATCGACACTGAGGGCTTATTTCGCAAAGGCGGTTCGAAAAATCGCCAAAATGAGATTAAGTTGTCCTTGGATGCAGGCTGCTGCTTGGGCGACGAGCATCATGAAATCGATGTGGCAAATATCCTTAAGACCTTCTTCCGCGAGTTGCCCGAACCGCTGATTCCTTATTCATTTCATGAATTGTTCTTGAGATGTGTACTGCTCGAGAATCAACAAGTTGAAGCCACACTGTTAGCCTGTTTGCTTCTTCCTACGGTTCATTTGAACACCCTCGCATATTTCATGCAATTCTTACACAGAGTGACGGAATACTACGAGTTTAACAAAATGAATGCCTACAACATCGCTGTTGTTATTGGACCTACATTATTTCCAGCTGAGGAAAAGATTCCGCAAAACGCCACTTTGCGAATGACGAAAACTTGCGATCTTTTCAAGGTAAGAACAATCATTTATCAATAATCTTGCATGCATTTTCTATCTCATTTCAGTTGTTAATTATAAATGCAAGCCACATTGGTGTATTAAGTGATAGCATTATTGAACGAATTGCGCAATCCAACAATATTGACATGCAAGACAGCAAGAAAAAGAAGAAACGACGAAGTGGAAGCTTGACGCGGATATTGAGCGGATTTAAAAAGATTGTAACGCATAAAACTGAAGAAGCTCCTCCAGATGTGGTGATGACTCCATGCTTGACGCGATCAGCCAAGAAAAGACGGCTGGAAGCAGTTGGACTCTCCGCCAAGAAACGCCGCGATATTTTAAACAATTTGCCTCAAAATGCCATTCTTAATACTCCTTTCACTCCAATAAGAACACCAGTGCTTGACCATCCGAATGGAAGTCATGCAATTCCAAGCTGCAAGTCTGGAAAACCGGAAAAGTACGTTTTCTTTATTTCCATGCAGCAAATTCATTTCTTTTTTTATGATAATAGTGCAAAAGAAAAACGATTGTTGTGGTCACAAAGCAATAAGAAGAACAAGAAAGCAACGGAAACATCGAGCACCAGCTCAATTCATCGCCGATGGTCAGTTGTAAGTTCCGCAGCTGGATTTAAGAAGAAAGCACGCAATTCTTGTATTGGCACTGAAACAGCGCGCATTGCTTCCGTGTCTCCTGTGGACCCACACATTGATAACGAAAGGAATGTTGTCAATGAAGAACTGCAGAGCAATGATGCAGTGAAAGGAGAGTCTGGATATGTAAGGATTTCAAAAGCAGAGTATGAAGAGATCAAAAGCCGCGTAACAGCAATAGAAAGACGCATTTCTGTCGAATTGGAAAGCGCTGACATTGCTGCGGAGCGCAACTCAATACCGGAAACAGGTGTGGAAGAAGTATCCAAGAAGTACGAAGAAACTCTAATACAGACCGAACCTCTAAGCCCGTCCACTGATCAATTAGCAAAGCGATTAAGCCGCGAATTGAAAATACGTCCATCTGGAGACAATCGAACATTATTCCGCTCTCCAAGCGCTAGGAAGATCGGCAGCATTCGGAGAAAGGAAGCCAATAAGACGCGACTAAGTCGAACGCAGACTTGGAATGGCAATCATTTAGATGCAACACCTAATTCTAAGTTGAGACGTTCTATCACTCCAATTCCGCCTCCCAGATCCACTGCCAATCTATCGGCTGCCAATACCATTATAACGGATTCATCCGGAGCGAGTTGGAAAAGCGCTGAAGGATACTTTAATACACCGGATATGCCACTTCCTATATTAGATAACAATTGTCGGGCATCTCTTGCACGTCTACGAAGTCAAAACGCGGGAATGGTTTTAGCTAAAGCGCGATTATTCGATAAATTGGGAGATAATCCACATGCTGAGGAGGTAGTCTCGGATGTTACAGCCCACCGTCTTAGGCAAGCAAAAATAGGCGCGCCAAGAGTACAATTAAACCGCGTTCGCGTTTTACGGATGGAAGAAAGAAGAAAAAAGACTATGTCGCCCAGAAAGCGCCCTTGCAGAAGCCCAGGCATACATAGAATGCCAAAAAGCACAAAGGATATTAATCAGACTGATATTGCTTGCATCCCGAAACAAGTCCCGCACATTAAAACCAATTTAACAACAAAATCAACGAGTAAACTTTGCAAAACTCCAAAGTCCAGTTCAAACTTTAAGCAAACACCTTTGAAAGCTTCTAGGCTTGTTTTAGAATGATTTCAACTTTCATATGCTGTACATACTAAAACTGGAACTGTTTCCAGCATTGTGCCATCAATGTTATCCTCATTTCTTGTGCATTTTACAACCGTTTTCATGTTTGCGTTTTTATTATAAACTGATAATGTGTGACTATATGTTTATACTTGATGTATTTTTAATAAAAGCATTCAATCATCTTCTGGTTGACCTGTAAACCATAGTGAAGACAGTCATCTGAACAAATTGATGACAAAACGAACATTTTCAATGGCAACATTGTTAAATATTTATTTTTTAAAATCACAAATTATTTTCATATATGCTATGCTCAATTCGTCCATTTCAATTTGCATTTTTAGGGCTTGAAATGCCTACGAATACATTAAAAAAGGAAAACAGCATAGATATTTACTAAAATCCTACAATTATCTCAAAGAAATGGACCTTGAGAGAATAATCAACCGAAAGAATGTAAGAATTGATTTCAACTACTGAAATGATTTCATTTTACTATTTGAAGCAAAAACTGCAGTATTTCTGCTTTTACAATCGGCATCCAAAGTTCCTGAATAAATGATCTATTCTCAGAAACATGTATCTGTGTACTGACATTGATTTTGGTATTATATGAGGGAAGTATTTCATTCAAACATATTTCTATCCATATTTACAATAATTATTACATTCGATTCAGCAAGATATTGCAATGCGGGCATATTTATCGAAATATACAAAGCACATTAAGTTAGAGAATGTAATTTGAAGGTCTGGAAGTGCTCTCTACCAAGCTACGTTTTTGGTAAATATTCGCAAATGAATAGAAATAGCAAAGTAAAAGTGAAAGCTATAGCAAACGAAGCAGAAAATTACGCTCGCTTTATTAATTTTTTTGGTACGCGTTATGACTCTGGTGTAATTAGGCGACATTTGGTATCTCCGGAAGCAGAGATACAAAAAAGGTGGAGAAAAACGTCCACATGACCATGAGGCGCGTGGGCGCTTGTGCCTCTTCCGCTGTTTCGCCTTGCATGATGTTATTATTGTTAATGTTGACGTTACGGAAGAAGCCAATTTGATAGAGATACAAACATAACGCCAATGCAACAACAACGAGACATCGGAGCGCACTCGAGTAGAAGTAGACGATGCTGATGAAGATCACCGTGCGCGTGAGGATGTAGAACATGTCCAGCCAGTCACGATTCATCTCGCGATTTTCTGCAACAAGATTCGGCGCGTTTTGCGGTTGTTGCTGCGCTTGTTCCACGCCAGGCGCATCTGCGGCGGCCACTTCCGTATTGGATTGTTGCTCATTGCGATAATTCTGTTGCCTGTAACACGTAAAAAATGTCGATTGCGTCATTTCGGCAATTTACGCAAGTTATAAGGAAGTTTAAGATGAAGAGAGCAAGAGAAAGTACACTTGCGCAGATGTTACTTTCTTTTGCAACCGCATTGAATAATTTTATGCCAGCTTCTTCGCTTCCAAGTCCGGATGATGCAAGACTTGTTAAGTGGAAATGACGCTGACTAAACGCATTTATTTTTCCACAAACAAAACTAGTGAATGTAATCTCGTTAGGAGCTTTCGAAAGGTCGCAAGAAACGTCGGAAGTAATGCAAATAATTCAACTGTCACTTCTAACCAGTGATAGCGTTTAGAAACTCTATTTTATATTCATTTCCAATCGATATTTCTATTTCCGATTTCTTTGGAAAACTTTTTTAAAGCGATGAATAGAAAACTGTAATTTTAATGTCGCGTCTTATCAGAACAACAGAGTGCTGAATTAATATCAAGTTAAAAGAAAGCATATTATAGCATGTTATCAGTTGATAAATACATAGATAGATAATGAATAAATAGAGAAAAGGAAGCAAATTGAAATTGTTTAATGACTTTACTTAACCTTGAAATTGTCATTGAGTCATATTAAAGATTGGGATGAACGGAAACAATAGAATTTCTTAATTGAATAATTAACAATAGGGCGAGGAAAAGAAATCTCTAGCAAATAACTTACATGTACTGATATTGCGTATAATACGCCTGCATCATTGCTTGTTGCATCATCATAAATTGCAGCATTTGAGTATCCATTGTTGTTGCATTCGATAAATCGGGGGTGTTGATTTGATTGTACCATTGCATGTTCGGCACCCTCTGATCCGTGCTGCTCGCATGCTCGTTATTCTGAGTGCCTGAATTATTGCCACTATTTGGCGTCGTTTCGCCTTGCACTGGATGCAAACTTTTGGCTTTCGGTGCGTTATATTTGGCTGAACAAACGAGATGAACGGTGTGTGTATGCTGTCCTTCATACTGCCTCAGAATGTCCTTTAAAATCACCGAATCGCCCAGTAATTGTCCCGAATAGATCAGTTTTTGTTCATGTTTGGGCTGAATTGCAAAAGGACATGACAATGCTATTGATTTGTTGCAAGTAAAGCGATACTTACAGGTTTGCTGGGATGCACCTCAGACAAATGTTGCTTCAATTTGTTTATTGACCAGGAAAGTTCACATTGAACGGTTTGATCTTCGATTTGCTGGTTGGGTGCTTTAACTATTAATGTAACAGGCAACTCCATTTTCGATTCACAATTTGTTGCAAATGTTGATAACGAGAATGAGGCAATTGCAGAATTGAGCGATGCAACGCAATCACTGATTGTGTGCAAGTTCGTAGGCGAATATGTTTCAGCTGGTGCACTTTGTAGGCGACAGGAACACGGAGAATTTACAGGATGATGAAATCGTTGAAACAACGTGAATTTGTCAGTTTCGTTGCGTTTGTTGATTGTTTTCTAGAGCTTCTTGTTCGTTCTTGCTTTGCTGCTGGTATCCGAGCTGGATTTTGATCCGTCATACGATTAGCACGAGCTGATTTACAATTACAACTGCGAATCCATACTGAACGTTCGCGACTCGTTCGTTACTTATCAACAATTAACGTTCAGTCATTAACAACAACGTATTTGGCGTTTCACGATTGGTCGGACGTAGAGATGACAATATGGTCACAAGCGAAACGTCAGGCTTGATCACGTGGACGTTCATATTGAACTATCGGCCTTTATTTTCACTTCTGATCGAAAGTAAAACATGCAGACTTTGCTAAATTATGCTTACTTTTCATCTTAATAAAGGAAATATTACATCATCCAAGAAAAAACAAACATTCTATGGAAAATTATCCAGGATCATTTAACGCAAAATTACTCGCATTTTAATCCATTTACCGAACATTAGCAAATAATTATCGATAAAATGTCGTTGAATTATATATTATTACATATTATATATTAGAAATTAGTCCTATTACATCAACACACAAAAAGATAAACGAAAGAAAGGAAAGACATGAAATTATGCCCAATTATTAGATGCTGCATATTTATTGCTTTACTTGCAAAATGCTCTATATTCTATATTGCCTGCCAAAGCAATTACAATCAATACTTATCGCAGTGACGATAATTAATCAATGAACAAAATTGAATCCTCGATAGACATCTGTAGTAGAATTGACTTATTTCATCGGATAATAGATGGCAGCACTGAGTTTTGAATTAATCCAATCTCGTTTGAAACCAAATAAATTCATTAATTTAAGATTATTCATTAATTTAAGTATTAAATTATTTGATGAAACTTTATTTTATGAAATGTTTTCTTCTAATACAAAAGTAAACTATTACAAAACCACATTATTTCATGTTTGCAATAGTATGGTAGGGTTTTAGATTTTCGTATTGTCGGAACATCTTTTCATAAATTAAGATTAGATAAGAATACAATAGAAAATTGATTTGCAAATATTGTGACAGTTGATGAATGAAGCTGCTGTATTTGCACTGTAACTAAGTTTCGGAAATGCCTGCTATTTCATATTGTATCTCACCTTTGTTGCATTAATCGTCATTCACCTGTCAGGATAATCAAGCCCGCTACCTCCAAGATCATTATTTACCTTGATTTACATATTAATTATAAATTCAGTGGTTTATGCTAAATATATTCGCAGGAATTTATTAAATTGTACCCGTAATAACGTAATTCTCATTACGAGACAGTTTGTTAATGTTCTATTTGCTATTGTTGGATTCTATTTTTCAAAAATGTTTCAGAACCTGTATTACATATGAACGTGGACAAAGATGAATTATGTCTGTCTAACATCAATAAGTATTACTGTATCATCGGTTTTGCGCAGTTCGAACAATTCTTATTTGCTTTAGGCATTTGTTTAACGCAATTTTGTGGATGGTATGCAAATGCTAGTCGATAGAAATCTTTTTTAACATAGTTATAGTTTACCTATGTTCCTTATCAGTCTACGAAACCAAACACAAGTCTAAGGACAATTTACTCAGGACACTTGGTTGACTTTGCTATGCTGTACATAAATCACGTGAATGCGTTCAATCTATCAACGAAAAGTCCGATAAATCCATCCCTCGCATTATTTTGATGAACGATAATATCGCAAATGACGCAAATGTCCAGCGAACTCTCGTCTGGAATATTGACAATTGTTAATTAACTCTTTTAGTCGATTAACAGGAAACGGTATCCGGAATATCATGTATTTTCAATGCGAACTGGCAAAATTAATTAATTTGTGCAAAATTTCATATTCATGATATGCGTCGGCAAAAATGTTTGCATATCCAGATTTGGTTATTTAATATAATAATCTCGCATAAAAAATATGATAATTGACAGTTTATTAGCTCGCCATTCTCAATTCTTTTCTTAGTTTGGTCTATTGTTCATTTAACGCTTTACATCTCAACCGTCTTTAAACTAATTCGAAACTTTGAAAGTCATATTAATTAATTCTTATTTCATTATTAATGCAAATAGTTGATAACTATTTCACCACTGCGTAACACTTCGTTGGTCATCAATTTGTCGTCCTTAATTAATTGCAAAACTAAAGTGGAGAGTAAACTTTCAAATGAAGTCATTATGTCAGGATTATAGAAATGAAACTGGATTTCGTTGATGAAATCATTAAGAAATTCTTGTTTCAACTATCACAAAATGTAATGATAACAAGATGCGTATAGCTATGTCTACATTTATCAATAAATAATTTCATTTCAATTGAAAAATATATATTTCTATATTATCCTTGAAATGCTTACTACGATATCAATTGTTGATTCGAATAGAATAAAAAATCATTCATTTGTTCTAGTAATCTCCTCCTCATTGATTATCTTTCTGCTAAAGCTTTGTAGTTCCTATTATGCTATCACTAAATGCACCAAACTTCCAAGTTTCTATCAAATTGTCATATTGATAATTCAAAAGTTCACCTCGATTAACAGCATTGATTTCCCTAGTATCTAATCCAAATTTAGCACCTACAATTGACTACTTTTGACTTCTTCTTGTGCTTCGCACGAAGAAATTGTGGAATATAAGGGGAAGAATGGTATTTATTATCAAATTTGCGCACGTCGATGATTTCTAAAGCTGGAGCAAAAGTCTGATACGAATTATTGTCTTAACTTTGATATAGAATATCGGTCAAAATGTAATTCTACAGTCATTGAAATTCTTTGATCCTTGTATTGTCATCGATTTCGAAATTGAATTATCTACCTCACTTCTTGTTATATTATTGTCCAAGTTTAAATTCTGCGGAACCTGGCGAGATGCATATTTTTACGGAAATTGCTTTCAACAGAAAGACTTCTAAGACGACAATCAGCAATTTCTCCCTTTCAAAAACCCTAAGCATGCACATTCTGAAGTACACTTAGGTACTTACAGACGAACTAGCATTAAAGGCTTGCCCATGTTTTCGCTAAATTTGCATGAATTATTCACTTGCAGGCAATTTCCCAGCTGCCTACCAAATTCGACATTGATTGGGAAGTTTCCCACCTGCTTACTGGCACTATCTCCGCCTACCGTTTCTGATTGTCTCAAATCTCTTTCAGTAAGCAAGTTTTCCATACCTGCCAATCGATACTTCCCATCCCCGAATAAGTTCGTCAAGTGAATCTCCGCAAATTGACTGCGAGGCGCAGCTGATCAAGGGTTCAGCTAGATTATGGCATTTCTAATTCTAGTAAAGTCTAGCAGCATTTATCGCTTACTCGCACATTGCAAACCTAGAAAAACGTTATTACTAGTAGGCAATTCTAAAAATCTCATAGCAAATAGTTTCCTAAGTATTTGCAGTGTGAGCAGAGTTGAGTTTCTCGAATTCTGGGACGTACACCAATTCGCCATCGTTTTATTGTCATAATGATATCATATCTAATCTAGTACCCCCTCAGATAAGAAATGTCTGTATCTAATGTAGACCTTGAGGGGTACGAATACCACAGGTCCGGAGCCGCTGCGTTAGAATTTGAATCGTTCGGTCCCTAGACATATCCGAGTTCAGCTTTAGTCAGGCCCCTAGACGAGCACGATGGCGATTCCGTTATCATTCGTCACGCGCTTTTCTAGCGAGCAGAAGCGCTGCTCGGAGAACCTCCGGATCGAGAGCACCGTGCTGGAGTGCCTGATCTCATACGTCCATCACCTGACCGCATTGATGTCCTGCAGGTCCTGGCCCTTGGTCTCCGGGACACAGCAGACGACGAACGCCAGGCCACAGATGGAGATGGCCGCGTAGAGCCAGAAGGTGCCGTATAGGCCGAGGAGCTGCCGGAAGTCCATGAAGGTCTTGACGCCGATGAATGCGCAAAGGTAGCTGAAGGCGGTCGCGAGAGCTGTGCCCAGGCCGCGGTGCTCGAGCGCGAACAGCTCGCTTACCAGCAGCCCGGAAATCGGGCTTATGCCCAGCGAGAAAGCGACGGTGAAGACGAGCACGCAGAGCAGCGGGATCCAATCGAGGTGGGGCTGGACGTCTGCGTGCGCGTCCTCGTAATACGCGAACGAGCCGAAGGAGGCGAGGGCCAGGATCATGAGCACGCTGGAGGCGACCAGCAGAGGCAGCCGGCCGGCCTTGTCCACCAGGAGGCCGGAGAGCAAGGCCGACAGCAGCTGGACCAGCGCGACAGCCACAGCAGCGCTGTGGGGATTCGTACCACCGAATGTCTCGCTGAACACGCTCACCACGTAGAAGTTGAAGGCGTTCGCACCGGAGAAGCGCTGGAAGAACATGAGGCCGCAGGTGATCATGGCCGGATGGCGAAGGGTGCGCACCAGCATCCAAGGATCAACGGGGAGGCCGGTGGCCAGCACGTGGGCGTGAAGGGCGCCGAGTTCAACGCGCAGATCGGCGTCGCCCCCGCGTAGCCATCGGAGGGCCTCTTCGGCCTCGCGATCACGGCCGCGTAGGGCTAGCCATCCGGGGCTCTCGGGCACGTGCCACATGGCGACGCACATGGCAGTAGGGGCCAGAGATATCAGCCCAGCCAACTGCCGCCAGTCGAGGAAGGCCCCAGCGGCAAAGGCCACCAGGATGCCCGCATGGCCCGCGACCTTCGTGAGGGCCGACAGCCCGCCGCGGATGTTGGGGGCCGCGATCTCGCTCACGTATACCTGGGCAGCCAGCTGTACCACGGCGACCAGGAAGCCGCTGAGGAAGGCCGACACGCAGATCACCTCCACGTTGAAGGCGAACACAGTGATCAGCCAGCAGATAGTGAGGGGCAAGCCGGTGAGGATGAGGGTGCGCCGGCGGCCCCAGCGCATGGCGGCGCCTCCAACGGGGGCCCCGAAGAGCGCGCCCAGCAGCGAGAGGCTCGCCAGCCAGGATGCTTCCTGCCCGGTCAAGGGGAACGCGTCCGCGTCGCGCTGCTGCAGGGACGCGATCGCCGGCGAGCTGTAACCCTTGCCCAGGCCAGCGGCAAAGGGGCCCAGGGACACAGCCAGGGCAGCCATTACTTGCCCGAAGTACGCCGGCCGCCTGGTGACCAGAAGACGTCCTCCTTCGCCTGATACCTGATACCACTTCTTATTACCGAGTCTCACATTTTAGGCAGAGGCCCACTTACCGTGTGCGTGCAGAATTCACGTGCCATGACCACGTACATGATCCCACTTCTCAACTGATTAGGAGGCAGGAACGTGAAGGAAAAATGCGAAAAGAGCAGGTGGTAATATTGCGGAAAACATAGGGAGCACGAACCAGACTTTTGCTCACTTGTGGTCCCAACGTAAATAATGCGAAAAAACGAAAACCGTCGCCCGGAAAACAGGTGCGAAGCCGCCGCGTTCCGTTCGCCAGGCGCACTGCCTCTGAGGGCGCACCACGCTGGACGGGACCGAGGAATCTGTCTCCGCGCCTCCGTTCCTGCTGTGCCTGCAGGAACGGCATGTTCTGCATGCTAGGCGCAGGGCCGGTGCGCAGCATATCGCAGCGTGCCGAGAAATGCAGGATACGGCCCCGAATGACTTGAACGGCTCCGTATCGACCCGCTTCCCATTCGGCCGTTTGGCCCAAACTGCGCGATGCGATGGTCCCGTAACTGCCCGTCCTCCAATGTTACAGCCTATGCGCTATCTGCGTTTGATCCATCCATGGATGCGGACAACTCCGCTGTAAGCCTTTACTAGAATGCTTTCTCGGACTGTGCTAACAAATTAATTACTATGATGATCTCTGGCGAATTCAGTCACGTATCCTGCATCTTCGCCAGAGTAAGTGCCTGAATTCTGGGACTCGTCCGCGGGCAAGGAATGCGAAGGACGGAGGTAGAAGGATTACATGAAAGTATGCGTTCAATGATAAAATTAATTCAATTTAAAAGTCGCTGCAATAAGTTACATTAACACTCGTCCTTTTGCGTCCTTGCGTCAGATTCGCAGACACGTACTTCCCAATAAGTCAAAGTGCCTCCTGGTTTTGCGGATTGACGCGAAAATTGTTCGAAAGTCGATGGTAAAAGGGATAAGCGAGGATTGAAGTTACAAACAAAATGCGGAATTGTGCCAACGGGAGACACATTGCGATTCAATTGTGGGAGTTTGGTGAACTTTGCACATTTACTATTTCACTTCCTACGCATCCGTGTAACGTTATAAATTACATTTCTTGCTAGAATTCGAACATATGTTGAGAATTAATTTAATGGTTGCGGGTAACGCGGCTCAATTTGGGTCAAGAAATTAATGAAACGACGTAGATTGAAGAAATAGTTATTAAAAAATGCAATAGACTCTTTTACAAGGGACGTGTTTTTATTATCTTCTTGAAGTAAATGCAATATTGGAAATAAGTCTGTCAGCTCGTTTAATACATGTCCGAAACAGCGTTCCTGAAAAGAGGAGGACACCAGGCTGCTTTTCCGCTTTGCGGTATTGATCAAAAATGCCTTTATGTGAATGAAATGAATAGGCATGTGATAGAATGTTTCATGATTTTCCATTCGTACAGCAATTGTTCCATTCTCAGAGAATTGATTTGTAGCAGTTTCGAATAAATATAATAGAAGATAATCTACGGATAATCTATGGACGTTGGCGAAATGTTGTTTTATATCATTTTCTACAATTCAATTTCAACCAATATTTCCGTACTTAATATGTCTTTATTTAAACGTTCCGAGAAGTTATTGCAACAAATCTTTTATTACATTTCAAATATTCCCAGGACAAGATCACCCTTAAATCGTAACTGCTTTTCTCATTGAGGATATTTGAAAAATGTGGAATGATAGGAAATGTCATAAACTAATAATGGCAAGGTATTTACAAATAATTCAGATAACACGCACATGGTAATAAATAAATAAAATTAGGTTTGCTCTTCCGCCATGCCCAACAGCGTCCACTCTTATTAGAGCGCAGAGTTATCTGGTATCCTTCCTTGATAACTTGATTCGGCTACACACAAACATCTTCCTTGTCCACTTTGCCATTCCACAGAGTCGTGGAGGAGACGCTGTTGCTAGCCTTCGGCTTATTCATGAACCTCTTGACCACACAGTGGATGGTGAATAGGGCACTAACGCAACCAAGAATAGTGCCCGCCAGCACGTCCCACCAGTGATGGCGTTGGTCGAAAATACGGGTGAGGCCACATGCCAGGCCCCAGATCATCGTCGTTGCGATCAGGAAGAGCTTGAGCACAGATCCCATCGACGGCATATGGAAGCGATAGTAAATGTACGCCTAATGAGAGCCCCTCGTACATTCTGCCACTTCTTCGGCCGCCAATACTCACCGCAGAGTACAGGGAGGTGAAGACTGATAGCGTGGCGTGACCACTAGGAAACGATAACGACGAATCCATCTGCAGCATGAAGCTGTAGTGCAAACTCGTACAAACGTAGTTGTGGACCAAGTCGCCTTCCCGACACGTCGCAGCTGCATCCGGGCTGCACGTCTCGAAGAAGTGCGGACGCAACTCCCCGAAAACGACTTTCAGCACCTCTACCATGAACAGCATGATGAGGTTGCCCAGCATAAGATACTTGAACCAACGGCCTATCTCCGCCACTACCATTTTCCACTCGTTGTGTGCGCGCGAGTACTCAACGACCAGGAAGATCGTCACGGGCATCAGAATGTTGACCAGGCCCAGCATTACAGCGCTCACCGTGTCCTTGTGGTACTTGTGCGACAGTTTCGGATCTTTACATACAAATGACTGCTGAATATGTGGCATATATCCCAGTTCCACCGAAATGCTGAATAGAGATACTGAAATAAAGAGTATAATCACATACGGATATAGCTTTCGTATAAACTTCCGAAACTAAAAGGGAACATCACTAGGAGGATCTTAATATGAAACCCAGACCTTGCTCCTTCCAATTGGAATTTGTTTCGAAGTTAAACTGACATACCCTTCCGCGAGTTACGAAGTTACGAATGATCAATTTCATGAATGGAACGATAAAGCAGCACGCAGCTGTCAGTTCATTCATTAACACCAATTAATACGAGTAATTCATATAATAAGTGACAACCTTACGGAACAAATGAGGTAATTGAGTTTAATGCTCGTTTAATAAAAATAGATGGAAGGTCTCAACATGAAACAAGTGGGAAATTGAATGATCCTGTGAAAATTAGCCAGTTGAAAGATATCAGATGCATATTTCTTGTATATTTGCTATTCTTACTGCATATTTTCCGCAACTAGAATATCCATCTAGAAATAATGGGATTGAGAAGATGTTAAAACGACTTTCTATATTAATCCTCGCTTTAAGCGAGTCCTTAATATGATTTTCAAAACATTCGCGAGTTTCCCATTCGAGATTTCGCGAATTAAATAGTAGATCCAAAGTAATAACTTGTTCATAATTTGCGTGAAATTCTGGGGCCCATTAGCGAATCATTAATAGTGAACATTTTGAATAAATTAAAACTTGGAGTCAGAACAACATACAATTAAAAGTTCTTAAGTTGAAATGGGACAGACAACAAAAGTAATAAAGCTAGAAAAAACAGTAATTATTCTTTTCTTTGCCTTCCCTTTTCTGGTATGCGAAGGCGTAATGGCTTAGTTTGGAATCATTGACAGTTTGTCGTATGAGCAAACATCTCCGCACAAGATAAATTAAACTTTAACTCGCAGCTTCCGCCAACCTTTGCACGGTCGGAGCAATTTACTCGCAGTCATCAGTGTTCAGACCCCCGCAGGCACTGAAGAAGTTAACGAACATGTTGCTAAAGTAATAAATCACGCAGGGGAGCGCTTCAAATGTTATGTTTCATTAAGAATCGTCATTAATCTAGCAATGGCCAATGGTCCCTCAACCTATATACTTCGGCTTTACTTCGCTCATTGATTTCATTAATTTGTCATTCATTTTACTCACCGAATATAATTAACAGTGAATTAATTGTGTACTTGACTTGTGACCGCTTCCGGACCGTGTTTGATTCTTGATAGTCAAGGGTAGTTCTTCGAACATTTGTCGAAACAGGCGAATCGTTCAATTTCAACCAGGCTTCATGAGATATTTCTGCTGGTTGTGTTTCCATCGTTGATGATTTACTGCACACTGTTCCTCCCTGTAATGAGTTGCTATAATTAATATATGATATAGCTTAGGTACCCAGGCAAGAGCCTTTACCTTGATCTTCTATATAATAACACTTAATTATTAATCGACAGTTTTCAAAACCTGGCTAACATATTTTGCATTTTCGAATATATCTTTTACCAATTAATGAATAAGTCATTTGATAATTGTCAACAATTTTCTGATATTACTATACTATGTACCTTCTGAACACCTATTTGTATCTATGTCAAAGAAAAGAAACGAATTTGAAACTTATCTTATCATTAATGAATTTACCTGCACAATATTTGCCGAATGAGTCTGTTTCCCAACAGAATTTATCATCTCTCAATCATGTGCTGATGTTGCAATTGCAAGATTAGAATTTGAAAATTTCACCTCAAATACAGGAGGAATTTCTACAGGAATCGCATCCACAATCCGAAGAATTGAAAGGGAAATGTTGGAGATGTGGATTTAGTAATGGTGTAGTCAAAACTGGAAGTAATCATAACAGAAGTGAAAAAGCAACCCGGATGAAGGCATTCGGAACATGGGGGGACATTAATTCGTGTGGCTTTTAATCGGATTCGCGATCAGAGTGGGTTGTTGTGAGTGGCACTTTAAGGACTGCGACCATGAATGAGTACGATTAATGAGGATAACGCCGCAATGGCCCAATCTGATTGATGCATGCTACTTCAGTACTGATTATAGTTTGTTTGTTTTGCGATTGAGTTTGATACTATTTCGTGCTAAAGCGCGTTGCTAGGCGTTTCATTAAAAAAGGGGAAGGTAATGAATCACCATTAAACTCTTAGAGGCTTTAGCTTGAGTCCTGAAAAAAGTTCGCTTTTATCATTTGTTTGTATTGTAATTAATTGGAATATTACATTAATTATTCGGCATTTCTCATTTATTTTACAACATTTGAAACTAAAGGTTATTAGGTTGTTGGGGTTAAATGGAGTATCATTACATTATTAATTGGGATCATACGATATTAGCAATCGAATTAATTTTTAGTACAAAGTTTCAGTTTAACTGGAATAAGAATAATTAAGAGAGAGTGATTCCTTATTTATCATTTTTTTTATATAAGCACTGCAGGCCTAGAAGGCCCATGGGTTGAGTTTAAATCTCTTTCCACTGCTTTCTATCTAGTGCCTTCTTTCTCCAGTCTCCAATCCCTAGGAGCTCCATATCTTACAGAACCCGCTATCTCCATGTTGTTCTCGGCCTGCCTTTCCCTCGTTTAGCAAACTGAGTTAGTTCCAGGACCCCTGGATGTTGTCTAATTAGGTGTCCTATCCTTTTTACAAATTGGCGGGGCTATCTGCTCTTTACAAATATCCCGATTTTGGAGTAATCTCTATTACAATAACATACTTGAGCGGCAATATGATCTATAATCTATTATCGTCAATTATTTCACTCTTTTCTATCATATTGGTGTTTTTCTTCTCTTAATTTCAGCTTATGTGTCATATTTTCCTATATTATATATAGTGCTTATAATATTCATCATTAATATTAATTAATATTAATAGATTATTTGTGGTCGCAATATTCCCGTTGATACATTCTTTGTTAAGATAGTCTATTTTGAACATGTTTGTACAGTTTTGAAGAATATCTTTTTCCTATTCTTTTATCTTATTTCTTGTATGTAATCATGTCTAAATATTCGATATTTCTGATTTCTTATTAAATAATAGTTCACGTAATCCACCTACTAATCTACTCAAAATAGGCTGACTGATTAAATGTAATTAAATGCGCGTGGGATCACCTAAAGCCGGTACTAATTTACCCAATTGCTAAGACAATTAATACGAGACATGACTTCAAGTTTAATGATCACAATGCAATTTCGATCATCCTCAGTTGTTAGTCACCGCATTTTATTCCTCTTCAGCATTACTCACTCCATTCAACTTGAAGTGAACTTAGAATTTTTTTTGAATAAATGCGTGGATGAGCTAGAGGTTTCCGCCTCTTACAGTTACATTACAAAACTATTGGAAATTGCTTATGTGTGCGTAATACATGCTTAATTATTCCAATTACATGATCATGATTCATCCGCAATTATTTAATTCAAATGGTTTTCTAGCAACTTTTTGGTATTCCTTCCATCCGGTTGCAACCTCAATTCACGCATTATTTCACTAAATCAAATAATCTAAAGAAATTCAACTTCTCACTATTTCTATGAGAAACCAGTTAGGTTCTTCCTGTTAGAATAAATCGGCTACAATAGTTATATTTGATTCGATGCATTCACCGCAATTGTTGATTGCCTTAGAGCTCTGCAATTGTTGAATTGAATGGCTTATACATGGTTGTAATAATAGGACACCGTCATCAAATAATTCGTCACAGTCAGCCTACCATCAATTACAATTGCATGTATAGTCATACATACAGAGAATTACGAAAGTAAGTTCAAGTTTGTGATGAAAATTCAGTTGCAAAATTTTGTAAAACAAACGAAAGTCTGATAATAATATTTAACTATAGACGAAGATAAACTGAGGCAATTTTCAGTTAATACACCGGATGATATAAATTTGACAATAATATTAATCCAGCTAGTTATCTACAATAGATTTGAGAATTAGTTCACATTTCACGTGACTGTTAAAACTTTGATAAGACGCATCGTGGTGTAACTTTTGTAAATACTTAAATAAACCATACTCACGTTAGAAAAAGAATGTGGATACACCATTGGATTTGATATTGTAAAGACATCTTCTCGATGATTATGGTGATTGTGATGATTGAGAAACATTGTTGCAGATGAGAATCAAGAGAATATCAGTACTTGGCCCACTGAACTTGGATTATTGAAGTTTCACCGTTATGTTATTAACTTATTGCCATTTCTAGAATTCATTTAGGCACATTGTTGCTTCTGCAACTGTGTTACGTGAAAGTCAACATTATGCGTTTATTTGTTTGCTGATAGTTTACGGATTGCCGATACCTCACCGCATTCCATTCAAACTTGCACGCGCAACTAAGTGAAATTGCAAATAACACACAAACTTATTTCACGATTGAAATGCCAGCATGATTTCACCGAGTTGCTGGGAATTTATTTATCAAGGTGAGCGATTGTTTAATCGCATACGAAATGGACGTCTGGAGCGCGTTTTTATACGGAGTAGGATTTGCTAATCTTCCAAAGGGAAAACATATAAGATAACATCTTTGTATCCACATTTAGAGCAATGAGGTCTTAACAATGAAGCAATAAACACGTGTATTTAGCACTATTATTGTTTATAATCAACGCGAAATGACGCACAAACCTGCTTCATAATCCTATTGTCCTTGCAATGTAAATGAAATGTAAAAAGATGTTTTTCAGCGATTTGTTCAAATATTTTATTATTTACTTAGACTTTAATTCAGTGAGATAAATAAATTGAGCGTTTATTTAACATCTTAATGCTGGGACAGGTCTTAGACTACTAAGCGCTGTTATGATTAAGAACATTGCGCAAACACTTGAAGCTTGAAATGGATTGCAAAGCGTAGCCTAGAATTGTTACTTAACAAAGTAGCTTCAATTTAACTTGAGTAGGAGTCATAAGGATTGTAGGTGAATGACAATGACAACTAGAAGCAATTTAAATAAATGTCTTCTCTTGATATATTACTATAGAAAATCCCTTTTTAGGTGGGATTATTCCTTTTTACTTTATTTCCTTATTTAATCCTGCGGATAACTACCTCTTCTATCCATATCCTTCTTGGTCGTTGCTGCTTTTAGTTCTTGTAGTATATTGTCCCAAATATATGTCGGGTTGTTATTTTAATCATTTCCAATTGATGATTAATATTTCAAATTGCAGGAATGTGACAAAATTGCTCATTGGGGATTGTTAATCATTGTGGTTTATTTGTTGTTCCATTTATATTGTACAATAGGAGATAGAACAGGAGAAAGGTATTGCCGATGCCATTTTATGTGTTATGAGTTTATTTCCTTCATTTTTTAGCTAATACGATTGTTAATTATAGTTTTTCGTGCATATCTTTAGTTTAAATGATGCTTTCCTTATGTCCAATTATTCTTTCATTTGCATAATCGTTGTGTTATCCTTAGAAGACAATAATGACGAGAAGATCTATATGAGGAGAAAATCAAATCGATTTTAAATGATATCAATAGTATTGAAGAAAAGAAATAACCGTGTGTATATGGATGTTTTAATATTTGCCATTTAATTATCAATAATCAATCAGTATCATATTAACAAATGTTACACTTACTTACAGGTCTTACATGCTTCATTATTAACTATAATTTCTTTACTTATATTTCTTTCATTTCATCGTTTTATAGTAGTATCTTGGTAGTTGGGTATGCATTTTCTTTCGATTCCGATAAATTGAAATCTCAATGTGTTCTAGACGTTTTATAGCTTCATTCATAGTGCTGTTCCAGGCTACCAATTTACGTTTTACGTTGCTGTCTTCATTTGAGCTTTATATCTGCCAACATGTTTCTTGTTCTTAATGTAATTGTGAAAATGTTGCAATGATGCCAGCCAGTTACGAATCAAGCGTTAGTAATGTATGGTATATGCCTAGTTACAATTGAAAATGATGAATTTTAACCCACCGCAAGTTTTACTAGCAATAGTTGTAGTTGCTCTTTGTTTCGGGGTATGATCATCTCATGTAAGATTGCTAAGTTGAAGAAGAATGTCCAAGAGATGTTTGTAACGCTAAATATTCGCACTTCTTGCACGAAGTGGTAAGTAAAGTGGAACTATTGTAAACTACATGCGGTAAGTATATATTTGTGCATTTATGGTGATTGTGACGTTATTGATAAATATAAACCTGCGAATTTGGTTCTGGTCTTTTCGCCATTTACATTCGCCACCCAATTCGTTTTCTAGTTGGTCTTGTCGGCTTCAAGGAGTCTTCATTGTCTCGTCACTATTACAACAAAGCTTAGTGAAGCGCGTTTGTGGCAAAAGTGTAACCAATTGGTAGAGTTTAGTGCTAGTTTAGTAGTTTCGAAATAGTTTATCGTCAGCTTTGAATCGTCATTACCTTCAGAAGCCTCTTTAATTATCATTTCAATAAGTACATCTAGTGACAGATAAACTGCTCGAATTTAAATGGCACGAGTGTGGCAGTGTTGCTCGGCCCTTAAATAGATAATGATATGACATTCACTTTCATCTTAATACAGTACATCAACTACATGCTTCCTTAACACCTTAATGTTCGCAGTTTCGTTTTGCTCTGGATGCCTTTTATACAATACGAGGTGATATCTGCAGAAATCAGGCTAAATGTGATATAGTATAAAGACGATACATCATTTAATCGGAACATGAAGACGGGCCTTAATTATTTGAATCACAATTCAAACTTGATGATTTTGAAAAACGGGCGAATACGTAATTTTATATATTAATGCGCTTTGTATTTAAAGTTAGCTATTGTTTATACATTATACAAAGAAGTTGCATATTTGCGACAGACACACAAACTATTTGTTTAAACTTGGTTCAACAGTGAACCAACAATGCTAAGTCTTAAAAAAACATTGCTTTCATTTGCTGGTTTCTTCATGAACGATGTCCATAACTATATTTGATCAATGACAATGTTTCTCCACGTGATTTCATTTGTGTGTTTGTCGTGAATTTCTCGTACAATAATATTCATAATATTATTGACTTAATCATTAAATAACCCTTTATACACCGAAATAACTATCAAAGTTGCGAAACAGATATCAGCTTGACTTCCACGTATCAATTTATTCACTGCAAACATATTTCAGCAACAACTTGATATTTCTTCCAGCTTATTTCTTGGCCATCCAGTCGGGCTTAACTTTTATCTTATTGTCACTTGTACAAAGTTTTATGGACATATTCAATATGTTGCGCTTGCATAATAGATCAACATATCTTCGCATCTCAGTGTTGTTGGTAGCTTGAAAATTGTTTATACAAATGTTGTATTGGAAGCAATCATGGAAAGGAATGATTTGTTCGTGAAATCAGTTGCTTTCGTATAGGTTTATTATAATATAAATATAACATGCATTTGCAGCAGTATATCCATGATATATTTCGCAAATCCATCGCGTGTTCAGCTCAATCTGCGCCAAGATTTAACTGCAGCTCCAACATCTAGATAGTATTAGATAGTTTGAAGGTAGTTTATACACAACACTGATTACGCACTCTTCCCAGCATTTCTATGCCACTCCGTTAGCTACGAAATATTAGGCAGTGCTTTTTGAAAAAATCCCTTACTAGTCTTATTTAAATACTATATTCTGCATCCCACTGCCTTACTTATTTTCTATCGACTGCAATTCATCTTCTTCCTCATTCTTCATCGTCCCGATGTTCTCAACTGTCCTCGTGTTCCATCGTGGAAATACTTAATATACTCTACAAAAAAAGAATAAGAGAAATTCAATTCCATATCATGGATTAATTTGTTCAACAAACTTCTTGCTTTAATTGCCAAAGTAATCGTTTTCTCTCTGATTTCAACCTCTCTGCTTCTGCATCCTGTTGCGCTGTTTTAATTCCGCTCATTTCCAAAAATGCCAGATGTGCATCCTTCTCGCTAATTGCCGATTCCAATGCGTCGCGTCTGTTTTCAAATAAAATCATTATATTCAACAAGCATATTGCATTCGTCGCTCACTCACTTCATTAACGCCAGATCGTTAAATTGCGCTTCACGCTCTCTTAAAACTTTGTTTAATTTACTTTCCAACTGATGCATCTGCAGAACAACAGGACGACATTCATGGCAATGCAAATTTTGGGCAGATTGTAATGATAGCAATCTTTGTTCCAGTTTTGCTGTCTGTGTGAGAAATTGTTGAAGCAACTTCAATCATACTTCGACAATGCTTACTTTCTCCAATATTCTTCGACGAGTTTCCTTTTCTTTATGAATTTCCTGCTCCCGTTCTTTCACAATTGCATACGTCTCTTTCAAAGCGTCCTCCAATTCGTTAATACGTATCGTACATTGCTTAAGTTTATTTGTGGCGATCTTAATCAAGGAATCAATAACAGTAATCAAGAAAATAACATATAAATTAATGCTAAAGGAAATCCCATTAGAATTAGAGGCTTTTCCGTAAAAATGAAACTTTAATGTTTTTTTGAAGTAGTTGATGATGTGTATATGTATATGTGTTATTCTGAATTTGCGTTGTTCACTTATCAGTTGAATTCATTAGTTAATGTAATATGTGGATCTGTATAGTTATGATGTTAATAATGGAGGGTGGGAAGGCTTTAGAAGAAGCTCTTTAGGAAGCCCGCAGGTCCGGCCTGTTAATGACATAAGATGATTAGTTGAATTAGAATTAGGATTATTCGTAATGTAAACATATTTACCTCCTGCTTTCTTTGTTCTTCTAATTGTGCATTTACTTGTTGTTGCGACTTTAACTTTGCCTGGGCAGCCTTTAATGCTCTGTGAGAAAAGAAACGAGAACCTTTAGGAAATTGCGTTGAATTACGAACACTAATACAAACTGTTGTAGTTCCATTATAGTCTTCTCTTTGGTATTCTGTTCCTCTTGGCTCATTTGGACGAGTTGCAGTAGTCTCTCCATTTCGCCTTCCTTTTGTTTAACATCATCATGGGATTTCTTTAATGCCGCTTCAGCATCAGCCAATCTCTTATTGAGTTCTCCTGCAGCTGCGGCACCTCCGCCAGCTTTCCTCAACTGCTGCTCCAAGTTGTCCATCTGTACCTTTCGGTTATTTAGATCTTTGTCTAGGGCTGCTAATTGTTTCTCTTTCTCAACGATCTGTTTCTGCTTGGCGTCCACTTGCTTCCTCTGCTCATCGAAGGCACGTCGTTGGTCATCTAATTGTTTTCTTTGTGCTTGAATTTCTTCCGCTTGCTTGCCCATATTAGCACCAACGTTATTATGTAATTGCTTCGAAGCCTCCATGAGTTCCATCTGTAACCAGTCAATGATAATCGTAAAAATATGTTAGCAATAGTCATATTACCATCTACATTTTACAAAAATACATACAAAAAGGATATCAATTTATCAAAGGTGCTAAGTATATAAAAAGAAAATGCTTCTAGATTTGGTGTCTGCTTGGGTTACCTGATTCCTCTCAAGTTCTTGAACCAACATCTCCAATTGGGCCTGTAAGCGCTCTTTCTCAGTGCCCGAATTCTTAAGATCACTGTGTGCTTTCTCTAGCTCCCTTCGCAAGCGCTGAATCTCCTTATCGTCTCCTGGTGGAACTCCTTGTTGGAACTTTTGTTGGAACTGTGCCATCTGCTGCAATTGCTGCTGAAGTTGTTTTTCCATGACTTGGATGCGCTTCTGAAGATCTTGTGCGGTCTTTTCTGCCTGATCTGCTCGCGCCGTTTCCTGTTCGACGACTTTTCGCCATTGTTCCAATTCGCTGTCGCCACGTGCCCCTGTCTCCTGTAATCGTTTCTCTGCCTTTTCGGCTCTTTCCCTGTGTACATCTCTCTCCTTTTGAATGTTTGCCAACTGCTGCTGCAACCTCTGGATCTCCTTGTCGCGGTTCTCCAGCATCTCTTTGGTGCCGCGCTCAACATCCTGTGACATGCGCTTCTGTTCATTTCTCAATCTGGTCACCTCCCCTTTTTGCTTCTCTAGTTCAATCTCCGATTGATTCAATTCTTGTTGGAAGTTCATTAGCATATCTTGCGACTTTTCCAATTGCATGACCAATTGGTCACGTTCCATTGTCAGTTGCTTAATATCGGCTTCGTACTTGACGATCTGTTTCTCAATGGAATCCCCTTGCCTGCCTTGCTTATCCAGCATGGAGATCATTTTCTCTCGCTCACGCGAAACTTGCGCCAATTCTTGCTGCAGCTTCACAATGGTTTCCTGCGTTCGATGATCTATTGTTCGACGTTGCGTGTCCATACCAGATCGCACTTGCTGTACCTCGGCACGCAGGACATCTCGCTCCTGTTCCATTGTTTTCCACTCAATCTTTTCGCGCTCGATGTGCTCATGCATGCGTGCCAATTCATTCGCCATCCGTTCGAATTCGATCTTGGTCGCTTCATTCGTTTCCAACGCCTTTGCCAAGTGAATCTGTGCCTTTTCTAGCTCCTGCGCTAGTCGTCCAGCTTCCAATTCAGTAGCATCCCGAGCCAGTATTGCCTTCTCCAGCTTTTCCTTGAGCCGCTCCATTTCCAAACGTTCCTCCGATCGCACACTATCAGCTGCCAGCGTTTGTCGCCGTTCAGTTTGCGCCAGTTCCACGCGCAACTTCTCATTCTCCTTCTGGATCTTCTCCATTTGTATCTTGAGTTTTTCATGGCGATCACGCAGCTTCTCGCATTCGATTACAGCCCGCTCCAGTTCCGCCCGCTGCTTATCCTGCCCGCCGCTGACTTTATTCACTTCCTGTTTCGCTAAATCTAATTGGAGACTAAGTTCGTGCAATTTGGTTTCTAATTGCTGATTGGTACTGAAGGTCCGCTGTAATTCATCCCGCATACGCTCTGTTTCAGCGGTGCGCTCCTTCTCCTCGTACTGGTACTTTCCACGACTGGTTTCGGCTAATGCAAGGTCCTTCCTCGACCTGTCCAAATCAGTCAGGGTCTTATCCAAGCGTTCGCGCAACCGTTCTATTTCAGCGCGGAGACGATCATTGTCCTCCTTGGTGCGCATCTCTTCGCGATCGTATTTACTGTATCTGCTTGCTGAGCCGGCGGTTTCGCGAAGTGTATCGTACTCCCCGACCACCTTGCGGAACTCGTTCTGGAGGCAGTCGTGTTTATCGCGAATCTTGTCACACTCAATAGATAGTCTTGTCGCCTCCTCCTGGGCCTTCTCATAACTAGCCTGGGCCTTGCTGCCTTGCACGTGGGACCTCTCAAGTTCATACTGCAATCTTTCGCATTCCGATTGCAACTTGTCCTTTTCGCTTTGTAGACGACGGGAATCCAACTGTGCCTTATCATAGCGTTCACGAATCATCTCAAAGTCTAATCCCATCCGACCCAACTCCTCCTTGGACTTCTCCTCCATCTCTTTGGTGCGTGCCAGTTGCATTTGTGCTCTGTCATACATCTCCTGGGTACGCTGCAGTTCCTCCTGGACCTTACGCTGATCGTCGCGCGTCTTTGTCTGGAACATCTGTTGCTTATCCACCTCCACCTCCAACCGGTCTTTGTCTGCCTGGACGGTGTCCAATTTGCTTTGCAACCTGTAGAGCTCACTCTGTGACCTGTAACACGAAATATGA
Organism: Labidoglobus nevermanni; assembly: GCA_025447835.1. NCBI lineage: Eukaryota > Metazoa > Arthropoda > Insecta > Coleoptera > Staphylinidae > Labidoglobus > Labidoglobus nevermanni. The sequence goes on from JAOEHK010000004.1 coordinate 306,438, forward strand.
TCAATACCAATAATACTGGTGAAACCTACCGGATATGACCTATCGTATTTCTCGAGCATCTTATCGAACTCCTTGTTGATCGAGTCGCGTTCGTCCAATACTTTTTGCGCCGAGTACATTGATTTATCGAGTTTATCCTTGAGCAGCTCTACCTCACTGTAAGCATCGTCTCTTTCGATTTGCAATTTTTGCTGGAGCATATGTGCCTTGTCCCATCGATCCTTCAGGATGTCGAGCTCGGTTTCGATGTCAGCGCGTTCGCGTTGCAGTTTGCCGACCTGGTTCATTTGCAGTTCTAAGCGCTCTTTCATCTTGTCGCACTCATCTTGGAAGCTTTCTTTCTCCTTTTGCAAACGGGTAGCTGCGATCTGCGTTGGAAACGCGTGAATTGAAGCATCACAATAATCACAAATGTGCAAACTTGAGCCTACCTGAGATTTCTCGTATTTATCTCTAAGACGATCTGCTTCTACCTGCGCCGTATCTTTGTCCTTCTGTATACGAGCAGATTGGCCGAGAGCCTTGTCCAATTGCGATTGGACATTCTCGAAATCGTACCCTAGCTTTTCTTTTTCGAGTTGGATCTGAAAACGCAGTTACTGGTGTCACATTCAATGCGCAGAGGTACAGCAACCCTTACCTTGCGTGCTTCCCCCAGTGCTTTGTCTAATTTTTCCTGCAATTTGTCGACTTCTGTCTGCGCTTTGTCCAAGGCGTTCTGTAATTTGTCTTGTTGGAATTGAGCCTTTCCCAAGGTCGCCTGTGAGCGCTCCAGCTCTTCCCTGGCCTTGTCGAGGTCCCCCATGTAGCGGTCTTTGTCGGCATGCAAGCGCGCCATAGATGCTTGCGCCCGCTCCAGTTCCTCGCGAAGGCTGCTTTGTTCTTGGTGTGAATTTTCCAGGCGTGCCTTGAGGCGGTACACTTCCCCCTGCGACTTTTCCAGTTTCTCTTGCAGCGATGACGCCTCCGATTTAGCGCGCTCATTGTCGGCCTGCGTTACGCGCAATTCGGCCTGACAACGGCGTAGGTCCGATGAGGTCTTATCGCTGCGATCGTACATGGTATCGAATTCCTGCGACCGGCTAAGGGCAGTCCGGCTCAGCGATGTGGTCATCTGACGCTCCTGGCGCTCCAGGTCCGATCGCAGTCTTTCGTTCTCCAGTTCCAGTCGTGCTAGACGTTGACGCGACTGTTCAAACTCGGAGCTACGGCCCACGTCGATGGAGAACTTATCTAGTTCGGCTTTCGATTTGCCTAGCTCCGATTGGGAGCTCTCCAGTTTCGCTTCCAGGCGGTCCCTATCGCTTTGCGCCCGTTCCAAACGAACGCTAAGCTTCTCCACCTCACTGTTCAGCGCATGTATCTTCATCTTGTATTCGGCAATCTCGCGTTCATGCAAGTCTCGTTCTTCGGCCTTCTCCTGTTCGGCGCGATCTCTCTGCTCTCGCAGTTGGTTCATCTGTTTCTCCTTGTCGCCGATGGCCTCCTCTAGGGAAGACAATGCTCCCTCCGATGTGCAATGATGCGCTTGCATTGCATTCAGTCGTGCTCGTGCCATATCCACTTGATTATCCTTCTCCTTCAATAAATCCTCCAGATTCTCCACCTTAATAAGCCGCATTAACACACAAGAAATATGTTTGGAAATTATGCTACCGCCGACCCTAAACTCCAACAGTATGCCCGCGGTTACCCAGCCACCCGGAAATTACCTTCCTCTGCAGGACATTAATCTTCCGATCTTTGATATCCATATGCTCCCGAAGTTCGGTGAGTTCCGCGCCCCCACGACTGCGCTCCTGGCTGTACTGCTGATTCTTCTTCTCCAATTGGCGATTCTTCTCTTCGAGGCGCTGCCGCATTTCCTCCATATCAGTTTGGAGCATGTTGTAGTGTTCCTCCTTGGCGCAGAGCGATTCCTTGAGGACAGCAATGTGGCGCTGGTAGTCCTGGTGCTGCTCCTCGAGGGTTTTCATCTTGGCGCTCATTGCCAGAATCTCCTGGTCGCGCCTCTGAATCTCGACGCGGAACTCATCCAGCTGCACACAGCAAATGGTCACATGCACTACCATGCAAGGCGACATGCATGTGCCGAGATAGAGTGAGGTGGTAAAACGCATGTAAAGCGGAGCCGCCAGAGGCATTATCAAAGTGAGCCGAAAGTGGGACAATGAGTAGAATGGTTGCAAAGTCGCCAATGGTGATGAAAGGGCTTCGCCTACGAATGTGTGACCTGGTGGTGACTGCAGGCAATAGCGTGGCGCCCTATCATTGATGTAAAACTTTGTAAAGTCAAGAATTTGGTTGGTTCGTTCGTTTATCTGTCCAACTTTTCGCGTCCCTCGTATCTTGCTTGCTCTGGGCCGAACACATCAAGAACTTACTTGGCGCTTGAACGGCATGGTGGAGTCGCCGCCAAGACGCTCCACCTCGTCCTCCAGCAAGTGGACCTCGCGTTCGAGGGTCGCGATGCGAGCGTCCTTGGTGTCCAACAGCACCCGAACGGTGCTGCTGGACGGCGACGGCACCAGCTCCAATTGGGACTGCAGCGTGCGCAACGTCTCGTTGGCGTGCCGCAGTTCCTGCACAACAAGCGTGCATTCATTTCCCATTTCCATCGCATGCCCCGGAGACTCGCCCCAGCCATCGCCTCGCACACCAAGAAGGCGCTTGCTATTCGGTCGCGTTGTTCTTTATTGCATTGCAGACGAGAGGACATTGAATCATGTACAACCAGCCAAAAGTAGGAACAACTTTACAACGCTTTACCAACCTCACGCATTCAAAACGGCACACAAATTTTGGGCAAATGCGTTACAACGTCTACGGTTCTATGGTTCGCCAATTTGTTGCACACACGCTTCGCATCCGCACCTCTTTGCAATGCTGCATTGACAACAATTAGCGAATACATGACTGAGATAACTGAGCTACACTATTTCATTTCCAAGATCCATTTGTCTTCTAGTAATGTACCTGTTTCTGGGCCATTGCTTGCATTTGCTGGAACATGGCGCGCTCTTCTTCCTTTCCTATAACAATTGTTTATAGCGTTTATTATTGATATAAAAATGATTGCAAAAGCATCACTTGTTTCGATCCAAAAGTAGGCATACTGGAAACACTCACCCATTCCTTTATTCTGTAGCATTTCCAGTAGCTTCTTAATGCTTTCATCACGCGCCTGCAACGTTTGCTTTTGCGTTTCAATTCGCAGCTCTAGTTCCTGGAATACAACAAGGGGCTGCATCACAATTCGCGAATGCGCGTTTTTGCGAAAATCCAGATTCAGCGCACCTATGTAGTCATTGGCATAGACTGCAAGTGCAAAACGCGAGTTTAGTTACCTTTATCGTATCTCGCAATATTGCGATTTCCCGAGATAGATGCTCGTTCTCCTGGTAGAGCACCTCGATTTGCTGCTGAACTTCAATACTCGGTCCTCGCATTCGCATACGCAGTTCTTCCTCAAGCTGGCGCACCAACATCGCTTGTTTCTGCCAAAGAAAGTACTCATTTCCATGACTGCATCTCGCCATCATATTAGTAATAATTTCGGCGATTTGTGGGAAATTGTGAAAGTTTTTACTACTTTAAAACATGCAAGGATTTTACAGAAAAGCATGTTTAGTATTGCATGAAATCGCTCATATCACAAAATCGATTCACGTGACGTGATGGGATGTTGCGTGCGTGATTTACACCGCACCCGGAAAATATGTGCAACGACAATAAAGATATCATAGCAGAAAATGTTGTAATTCTTGTCGGTCGACCGTGACGATTGCCCAAAGTTTGTTCAGAACCGCAACGTGGCGGTCAAACTGATGTTGGGGGACGAGGGGAGAGATTTGCGGGGGAAGGCAAAAGCATACTGCTCCCGATTCTAGTGCCCGTACCAGCGCGAAACTCCCGAGTGCGCGAGTGAGATCGATAGGAAAATCCAGGAGGTCGTCGACCGCCATCCATCTCGCGTTTCTTAATAATCTATTTTTCGCCATCTACCAGAATGCACACCTCTTGAATTTATAAGTAATACCACACTTTACTATACTAATAAACTTTTGTCTTCGGGATGCCATTGAATGATGCTTGGAAATCAACCTATTTTATAGCTCGTCATTACTGTCGTTCTACATTTTCGACTCGGCTATAGTTTCACTAGGAAATTGAGGGCTATTTGTAGACGTAACTAGCGTAGGTAGCTATTCTAATACGATTATCCATTTAATATGCAAATTGGGAAGGTTTCAATTATAGAGCTTAGAGAGGAACGAGAATCGCAATCATTCGCATTGAGCTTTCATTTGCACACATTTTTATGTTTGCTGCAAGTTTGCCAGACCTTGATTATACTTCAAATTGCAGCTTTAATATGAGCTCATAAGTTTGGTACTTTTTCAATGCGAATTTTGCAATTGACCTATTTTCTGGTCCAGACTTGGTTACGGGGACACCAGGAGTTATTCAATTCATTTTCATTTGAATTACAAGACAATAACAATAGATTTTTACTTGTTTCTATAGTCAATTGGGAGATGTATTAAACCTACCCGGAAAGGCACACAATACGACAAAACGCAAGTGTAATCCAATAGTATTAAGCATTTTCAGATAATGTATTTCTTAAGCAAGAAGAAACACAATAGAGAAATAATATGCCATGGGGTACGCTAAAGAAAAAGTGATGGAATCGCTGTATTAATGTAAGGAATCATAAATATTGTAGATGGATTATATAGTCATTGTTTTACCCCTCATGTCATTACAAGGATTTTTCCAATAATTCAAATTAATCATGAATGCTTCTTGGGTTTTTTCGGTGATCCTATCAGTCATTTATAGCGAGTTCATGGAATAATTAGTAGATGGTGATTATATCGTACTTAAACTGTTCGTCATACGTAAACTAATTATCCACATTAGTGAAGTTTGCTTAGCAAGTGCAATTAATTATTGGAATGGATCATAAATCCAGATTAAACTTGCGCCATATGGATCGACACTGATTCAGATTGATTTTATTTGCTGAAGGAACATACAAAAACTGAAATCAAAAACAGGAAACATGGACAGAAAGTATCGTAAAAATATTTAGTATCGACATGTAATTACGTATCGATTTTATTTACATTGTATTAAGAATAATGTAAGACAAATACAAACTAGAACGAAAATATAAAGAAGAACATAATTAGGAAGAAGCGATTAGTCAGGTTTTTAATAAACTTGATGAATCATCAGAAGTCTTGTAGTACTTGAGCAGTTTGCAGACAGCAAAAATTTGATAGAATTAAAGTCTGAGCATGTGTTATCTTTTAAGCATGTGGAGCTCATAAGTCTATAAATAAATGACAGTTCTATGAATTAGTCACAAGCACAGTACATCTAAACAACTTTAAACATCTTTACTTCTTTCTTTGAAATCTGGATGCCCATATTAAATTGTCATTTAACTTTAAAGTTAATGTAAAATATCAAGTACAGCACTAAATTAAATGAGTAAATTACGAACAGCTTCTTCTTTTAATTAAAACAATCGTTGATTTTGAAAGCCACACTAAATCTAAGCACGGAGATTGGAACAAGTACTGAACTAGTTTCTTCCCTGCTGAGGGCAACTGGTTATAAAATGAAAGAAAATTAATAGATCGCGCAATCTAGAAAGGCTAATATTAACATGTTTGTGAGGGCGAAATTTAATTACTCTAATGTGGCTGCAAAAGCAACACATTAATTAATTGAAACCTAATGCTACTGAAAGTCATTAGAACGCCGAAGGCCGATCGCTAATGCTAATCAATAAGAGTTAACTGATCCTTTTTCCGCTTTGGTTTACAGCCTCGATTAATAGTAAACTACGGTGAGCCCATTTAAATTCGTCGTAAAAAAGTTCCATTCTTTTCATACTATAATTATATATTTATCATGGCTTCCTTAAGATATAGAAGTGTTCTTTTCTTCATGGCTCTTCTACAATGGTGACACTTTTCATTTGAGCTAAAATTGTGCAGATGAAATCCTTTATCGTTTCACCTTTAACGCAAGGACTCGCGTTTGTCCTTCAGCGTACGTCCTGATTCATGTTTCATTCATTTTCATTCATACATCAACTCTCCAAATGCTTTTTCTTCACGTTTTCATAATGCATATAATGCTATCTAAATCTAGCCAAGTCAAACGTGTTGAAAATGTTAATAAACATCATATTTCTACTATTCTAATTCAACTTGCGCATTACCTAGCAAATGAAATGTAAATATATTTGTAAATGAAGACAATGCGTTAAATGGGTTTCTTATATCCACCCAAAATATCGCTCCTTTTGTAGAAATTGACGTTTTTCCAATGCAACATTCTTCGATGTATAAATTTTGTTATAAATCAACCTATTACTTTTGTTATATCACCCTATTTAGAAGTATAGTATTTATAATACATTAGGAATAATATAAAAATTATTTTACAACCACACTCGATGATTTCATCTAGAAATTACCCAAAACTTCCTGTGTACTTTTCATTTGTGAATATAAATTTAGTTTCTTTTGTTATTCAACAGAGGAATATTTGAATTGAACATAATTCAATGAAACTGTGCCACTAAACGCCAAAAATTGTATCTGAATCAGAAACAAAAGTGCGATATTGATTCTTGATAACTATCAATTGTTGAATTGACTACCGGAATAAAATTTCCCACTGCTGTGATTTTTGTCTGGAATTCTCTGTGTTATAGTATTCCAGCTATATCAAAACTGTTACCACGTTAGTTTGTCGCAATTACTTTCCTGAATCGGTGTAAATTGGTTCGCTGCTGATTTAGATCGGCTGAGGTGATTACTTCATCCGCTAATAAGTGTTCAGTACCTATAAATTGTCGCAGCTGGATATAAGATTATTAATTCCAGACCTCCCATTAACTCGTATCACGAAATTGCGATAATAATGTAACAGAATATAAAACCTACTTTTATTATAATACATTGTAACAAGTATATATTGGAGGAAATCAATTAATTTTTTCTAATTCCATCTTGTTGGAATCTTATATATCATTGCAGGAAGACGAACTATTTAATTTGCACATATAATTAATTAAATTTTAGATTCTGGTTTTATAGCCAGCAATTCATAGTGAAATATGAGACACTATATCTCTAAATTGGAATGCCCTTTTCATTATTTCATTGTTTGATTTCAATATTGACGTCTGGAATAATAAAAATTAATGCCTTTGTGAATTCGCAATCAAACAAAACGAGAAGTTTTCTCGGGGATTGGTAAAAGTTCAAGCTCTTAAAGTGGCAGCTTGTTCCTTAAATATCCTTCATATCAAAAGTATCAAATTTAATTAGTCCAATAGGATATAATTCGAAAATAAATTCCAATTGGAACTCAACTTCATCTTAATAATGACAATAGGGCTTAGCCCAATGGGATATTAGGCTCCTCTACCTTTTGCCAGATTTCTTTATAATTTCGCACTCGCCACCTCTTTGTACCTAAAGGTTCTTGATGCCACGTGACCACCATCCTATTACTTTGTTACAAAGGAGCTCTATTTTCCTTTATCCTCTCTTCTTCCTTACTCTATGCTTATAACTTCCAATTCTATTTTCTTCACCAATTTGTTGCGTTCCCACCAAACTCTTCCAGTCAATTATGACTTAGATGTTGACATTAGAGTTTCCATCTGTCCATCCGTTTTCAAAATTCAGTTTAATATCACGTGCATACGTTTTTGACATTTCTATACTTGTTCTCCACATTTTTCATGAGTTCTTGAATTTTATCATCTAATCTACCCATCTGCGGCAAAGCTATGGGGAAATCAAAGTGAAACATGAGTAACATGTTTGCCTCAAACAATAGCTTGCAGAGAAAGTGTTCGGATTAATCCTACTCAGTAGAACCTTCGGAAATATGCCACAAAGAGGGAATAGGCTCGTGATAGGTCAAAAGATGAGGACAACATGGCAGATGAATTGAAAAGGATATCAATAACAGTAGAATAAGCTATTCTCGTTCCAATTCTCTGTTGACTTTTACGTGTTGAGTTTAAAACTACTGATAATGATCGGATTTGGTCCAGGAAATTGTTGGATAGTGGAGAAATTTGTTATTCGGGTTCCAGGTTTATACCATTTGAATAAATAATCACCCCTTCCCACAATTTGCTTTGCTCCTTCCGCATTGCCATCAACTGTTGCTCTAAATTTGGTCCATTTCAATTGGACCACTGCAAATGAACTGCGACCTAGATCTGGGCACTCCGACCTAGATCCACGTTGATGAATGCAAACACTGATTGTTTTGCAATGAAAATGGTGCAAGGACTAGGGGAGGGTCTCTACAGGCAAAGCCATTTTCGTATTGACACCGACATGGACATCTCGCGAGTACATCTATGGCGGTATTGACCTGATTCTCGCTGCTGAGCAGCTTGAGCTGATCGTTGATGAGCGAGTACTTGGCGGACTCTTCCTTGCGCAGGGCGCGCTCCTTCTTGAGCTCCGGACTCCAGAACGTCTTGATCGAGTGCATCGACGAGCCGAGCTTCTGGTTGGTGAGCTCCAGCTCCTTCTTGAGGTTGCCCAGCTCGCGCTGCAGGTCGGAGTTCTGGTGCTGCAGTTCGCCGAGGTAGGGCTGATGCGAGGTGGGCGACTGGCGCGCCGATCGCGGGTATGGGTCCTCGTCGAAGTAGAGGCTGCGCTCGAGCGAGCGGTCCCGGCGGTCGCGGATCGGCAGGAACTCGCGTTCGTGGTCCATTGTGGGGCCGCGGTCCAGCGATTGATAGCGGACTGACATTGGGTTCGAGGGTCGCGTCGCGCTCCGCGAACGATGGTGGCCCGCTCCGACCGCCAGTGGCCGGCCGCGTTCCTCGAGCATGGGGCTGGCGAGCTCCTCGTCCCGGTAGTATCCGTGGTAGCCGCCGTATCCGTGGTCGGGCGAGTTGTTGCCCGAGCGCGTCTGCAGCAGCGCCTTCCTCGCGATTGGACTGCCACCCGGGTACGCCCGGCTGGGGGACCGGTCCACGGTGGGCAATCTCACGCCCCGCGGGGACCGGCTGCCCCCCGCATACGCGTCTCGGGACATCTCATGGCATGACACTCAATGCACTGAAGATGTCGTCGTCGGCGGCGGCGGCAGCGGCGGCGGCGGCGGCGGCGGCGGCACTTCTGATCAATGAACGGGTGTAGATAGCGTAATTCTGCGCGCGCATTCCACGAGAATTGCTACACGCTGCCCTACACCATCCGACCTCGCATCGCCGACGACCTTTCCGAACGCACCAATTTTGCAAGCGCTGCGTGCCCTTTTCGCACCACGACCAACGTCTTCGCCGCAATTGCCGCCCCCCGAAGAGTGCTCGCACCCTAATCACGCCATGCGCCCACTCAATGCGGACTTTCTGCGCGCACCGGAACCCATCCGTTCGCCGACGGTTTATGCAGGACTGCGGAGGACGCCTGCGGACGGACTTTGCCTCGCCTGTAATTGCGCCGCAATTGCGCCTTCCGAATTGGGTCAACATGCGCTCAGTGGACCTGAATGCAGGGAATCGCCTTCTACTATACTCTCTTCTACAGCGAATCGAGCGATCTACACTCAACATTCTAAATCTACAATTCATTCCATTCATGTCCAACTGACTTCTATTTATTGCTCATTTCTAGTTCTGGTTTCTAGGTAATCTTATTCCTTCAGGATCAAAACATAAGAACAACAAATTCCTATGGCTAAACGTCATCAAGTCATTTATTGGCTTCAAAATAAGATTTACATCGAATAATAAGCCTTTTACAATGAAATAAGAGTCCGTATTACATATCTAGAATTGTTTGTAAACTTTTCATAATTTGTCATTCAAAATTCAAAAGCGATCTACACTCAACAACATTCTAAATCTACAATTCATTCCATTCATGTCCAACTGACTTCTATTTATTACTCATTTCTAGTTCTAGTTTCTAGGTAATCTTATTCCTTCAGGATCAAAACATAAGAACAACAAAGTAACAAATTCCTATGGCTAAACGTCATCAAGTCATTTATTGGCTTCAAAATAAGATTTACATCGAATAATAAGCCTTT
>JAOEHK010000004.1:316635-327211 GCA_025447835.1 Labidoglobus nevermanni
TACAATGAAATAAGAGTCCGTATTACATATCTAGAATTGTTTGTAAACTTTTCATAAATTGTCATTCAAAATTCAAATGAGAATAAATTTTGACATTCAGATGTTTGCAGCCATGACTGAAATTATAACCAATAAATTATCATCGTCGTGACTCGACGAAAAATCAACTTAATTAGGAATTAATTGCATTTGCGAATAGTTTCATTGTAGTCATGGCAAATCTGGAAGATAAAGCCCTTTGGGAAGATGGTGACGATACGATGGGAGAAGATATTGTCCGAATTGTGGGGCGTACGCGTTTACTGGACAACGAAATAAAAATCATGAAGAGTGAGGTAATGCGAATTAACCATGAGTTGCAAGCACAGAGCGAGAAGATTAAAGAAAACACCGAGAAGATCAAAGTGAATAAAACTCTGCCGTATCTCGTATCGAACGTTATTGAGCTGCTCGATGTTGATCCGCAAGAAGAGGAGGAAGACGGCGCCGTTGTTGATTTGGACGCGCAACGAAAGGGCAAATGTGCAGTTGTGAAAACATCCACCCGACAAACGTACTTCTTGCCGGTGATTGGACTCGTAGACGAAGAAAAGCTGAAACCTGGCGATCTCGTTGGCGTCAACAAAGACTCTTATTTGATTCTCGAAACGCTGCCAGCAGAATACGATGCTAGGGTGAAGGCAATGGAAGTCGATGAGCGGCCCACTGAACAGTATTCCGATATCGGTGGTCTAGACAAGCAAATCCAAGAACTTATTGAAGCTGTCGTGTTGCCCATGACGCATAAAGAAAAGTTCCTCAATTTGGGCATTCATCCTCCGAAAGGTATGTCAAGCAACAAGAAAAACTCAAGAGTAGCTATGATTTTGTGCAGGTGTTTTGCTTTACGGTCCTCCTGGTACTGGCAAAACTCTTCTCGCTCGAGCTTGTGCTGCACAAACAAAATCAACCTTCTTGAAACTGGCTGGACCTCAACTCGTGCAAATGTTTATTGGAGACGGTGCGAAATTGGTTCGTGATGCATTTGCATTAGCGAAAGAGAAATCGCCTGCCATCATTTTCATTGATGAGCTGGATGCCATCGGAACTAAACGTTTTGATTCCGAAAAGGCAGGTGACCGAGAAGTGCAACGCACAATGTTGGAGTTACTCAACCAGCTAGATGGATTCAGCTCAACTGCAGATATCAAAGTGATTGCAGCAACAAATCGGGTTGATATTCTAGATCCAGCTCTATTGCGTTCAGGTTGGCGCAACGAAATTAATCGTTGAAGTCAAAGCAATCTCTCCTTTTTCAGGTCGCTTAGATAGAAAAATTGAGTTCCCGCATCCAAACGAAGAAGCTCGTGCACGTATCATGCAAATTCATTCTCGCAAAATGACAATTAATCCAGACGTGAATTTTGAAGAACTTGCACGTTCCACAGATGACTTCAATGGGGCGCAATGCAAAGCAGTTTGCGTTGAAGCTGGCATGATTGCATTACGCCGCAACGCGAGTGCTGTTACGCATGAAGACTTTATGGATGCAATTATGGAAGTCCAAGCGAAGAAGAAAGCGAATCTTAATTATTACGTCTAATACGGTAAGGCAGCGAACTCTTCTTTCTCCTACATCTTAAACGCGCGTCAATTCATTTAAATGATGCTGTAAAATAATCATTCGATTTATAATGAAATTTTACAACTTACTGTTCTACACTTTTCTTATTCCCAATTAATGCATTGTAAGTATATGCATGAAAGGAAAGCTGTAAATCAGATACAGGTAACCCTCATCTCCCTGAAACGCAACCCCGACGTAAAAAGATGGGATTGTCTTATAATAAATTAAAGAATATATATTCTTATTCCCCGGATGAATAATAAGACAGTTTTGTACGTAACCGTCTTTATTAATTAATGAATGTTCATCAGAAGTCTTATAGCGTATAATCACATAACAAAACTTGCTGCAATATCATTTCAATGCATGCACACAATGAAATATAAATGCAATCCTTGAATTGTTTTAATTCATCAAATATTGTTAACATTGTTCCACCATATCCATGCTTACAATTGCCCCGCTGGCGGTCCTTGTGGTCTTCGGAAATAAACAATGCCTGCCAAAAAACCGGATAATGTCATTATCAGGTACAAATCCCAATTACTGCCAATCACTTCCGTGGCATCATAAAGAGCAGCCAATGGACTCTAAAATCAGAGAAAAACCACAAATAGTAAAGGACTCAGAAAAGCAAACGAATTTGCCGAAGTTGAGTTTAAAAGACTTTGTAGTTCCTCTTGCGTTTCTCTCGAAAATTAAGAGAATAACACAAAATCTCGTATACCCAACTCCCAAGCTTAAGAATAATAATTATAAGGTATTGACATATGAGGGACCCGCATCAATAAAAGTAGCACATTTTTTAAAGAAAACAGGATGTCAAATTACGTTCAGGACAGATAATTCACTCAACAAATACATCAACAATAGTAAAGATATATCAGATAAGAAAACAAAAACAAACTGGAAGAACCTTTGAGGAGCGAATTAACGAACACCATCGTAGCTTCAAGAAGGGAAAGGATGACTCTAACTATGCGAAACATCTAATCGACCAAGAACACACCTTCAACCAGAACTTCAAAATTTTGCATATCAACAACAAAAGTATCAAATTAAATCTATTAGAATCAATGGAAATCAACAAAAGATCAAAATCAAATATCCTCCTCAACGACCAACTAGACTTCTACAAATCCCCATTGATCAATTTGTTCACTGTCGTAAAATAACCGTTATAGTCCAACAATAACAACATCCGCGAAGCTAGACTTCTGCAAATCTCAACTCATCAATTTGTTCACTGTCATAAATAACCGCAATAGTTTAACAATATAAGCAGCAGCGTGCCCATGTCACAGCAATAGTTGTTATCTGCCTGACGAAAACACTGTGTTGTCGAAACGCGTTGCAAGAGCAACTACAAAGCCTGCCCTCGACTTCGGCAAATTCGTTTGCTTTTCAGAATGGAGTTTAAACTATTAAATGCCACTTTTATCAACTATAGTAAAGGACTCAATAGAAACAAAACTGAAATCAAGAAAGTATACTTACTTCTTGAAGATTTTGCAGATTGAACATAAAGTTTAACTTAAACAACGCCAATGCGACAGGAACTTTGGCATCTGGTGACGATTCGGCCGCCAGATCGTAGCATCGTTTTGCAAGATGAATATCCTGAACCATGCCCAGTCCTTGCTCATGCATGTAACCCAAGTTAAACATCGCTTGCGCATTATGTTGCTGTTCGGATGCCAGACGGTAATGCGAAGCAGCGACTTCATAGTCGACTGTAGTCCCCAGTCCATAGTAGTGGTAGTCTCCCACTTTAACCTGATATTTATAAAGTGTGTTACAATTGAATGAAAATGCGCAAAGTGCGTGAGTTACTTGAGCAGCTGAATATCCTTGGGAGGCAGCTCGGCCCCAGTACAGCAAAGCTCGCACTAAGCTGTCCGATTGGGTGAATAATGGCACTTCATTCCGCTCAAGCATGAATGCGGCGTTACTTTGCGCGACTTCGTATCCCAATTCAGCTAAAAGAGCGTATTGCACAAATGCTTCATTGAACTTCTTGTTCCTGTAATCGCTGTGTGCTTGCATCAGCATTTCGCCCCATCGTCCACGCTCCGCAACATTCTTAAAGAACTCCACCGCAGTTGGACACGAGCGCATTGTTCCCGTAGCTTGCGCGTGCATTTGCCCCAAGTTGAAATAAGCAAGCACATGCCCGGATTGCGACGCTAATGTGAAGTATTTATTGGCCATTTTGTAGTCCTGGGTTACACCTATCCCGTCTAAACAAGACCGAAATATGTGATTCAACATGCATATAACTACACTTCAACTTACTTAAATACATGTTGCCCAGTTGCAGTTGACCATCAACCCATCCTTGATCAGCAGCAGCAAGAAAATATTTGTGAGCTTTAGTATGATCCTTCTCAACGCCACGACCGTACAAATACATTAAACCAAGGCCACTTAAGCCCACAGGATTGTTCAATTCAGAAGCTTTTTTGAAGTATTTAAATGCGGTATGATTATCTGCTTTCACTTCATCGCTTCCATCTAAATATATCTGTAAAACATTATATTAACAGATATTAGTACGAAAACAGCCACAATTATTTACTTTCTAGAAAGTTCATGAAAATTTGGTCATTCATGCTACTAAAAAATGTTTTTTGAATAAATCTGCGAATAGGCAATCCGCCCAACAGAGCAGTAATAGAGCGGAAAAAGTTGATAGCAAAAAACACCTCAAGCAAATGCCAGTTTAAAAGGTTCGCTTGTTTCGCCACTAGAGGGCAGTAGTTGGCAATAAACTGCGATTTCATTTTGAAATGTATATTGGATCGGACTAGAACTTACTTTTCCCAAATATGCCATTGCGATTGCATTTCCAGCGTTGGCAGCTTGCGTGAAATAATGCATTGCTTTCTGATAGTCCAGGTCGACCCCGCGCCCTCCTTGATAATGCAATTGGCCTAAACCAACTTGCGCTTGCACATCGCCTTTTTCCGCCAGCAATTCATAGTACTCAATCAAATCATTATCTAATATGCCCGATGTGTACCCATTTTCATGCTCGTCCAGCAATCGTACTCTTTGGATCGCTGCTCCACCACCAAACGACACTCCTTGGCTCACTTTTTCGGCAACAAGGCGGTAATAATCCAGGGCTCTCTCGCAACTTGCTGGCATTGTAACGCCACCCCAATATCGATATCCCAACACCATTTGCGCCCATGTGTTTCCCCCAATTGCTGCCATTGTGTAATGCACCAATGCTCGTGCTTGGGTTACATTTACGATCAGTCCAGAAGAATACAAAAAGCCTACAAACATTTGTAGTCCTCAAATAGATAAGGCCCTCGACTTTCGCCCATTCTACTTTCAAAGACTTGTGCGAAAGTCATGGACAGGGAAATCATGTATTACCTAAACCCATGTGACCTTCGTGGTGTCCCACTGCGGCTAATTTTTCAAACGTTGTTTTTGGATCGCTCAAATCCTGCGGGATTGAGTTTCCGAAGAGATTTGCCCATGTTAGTAAAGCAGTGGCATCTTTGTTGCCCTTTTCCACAGCTTGCATGAGCAAATTGTAGGCTGCAGCTTTGTTCGGTCGCGTTTTATTCAGCACCAGCATCGCCGACTCGTACAATTGTCTTGCTTCCATTTCCAGTGGCGTTAATTCTGGCTGTTCTAAAACCTTTTCCGGCAACGGGGGTAACACTTCGTCTTCCTCGTTGGCATCGCTCATTGAGACTCGATTGGATCCTCCGTCCAGAATCATGTACCCAACGTTACCGTCCCCATTTTCAATGACTTTGTAAAAGAATTTTTGATTAACTAGTGACTCTACCCATGCTTCTAACTTTGCTTTCGCTAGAAAATCATAAAGGAAACCATAAACATGCAGCAACGAAATTATAAGTCTAAGAGATGGAATCGTCCGCAAATCTACGTGCAAACTCCTTGATAATTAGCCCTTAGACCTTCCTCAATTACCTCGGTCCCGTTCTTTGGATAAATCTGGAGCTGGAACTACTTTCAAACCGCCTGAACCATCTGAGTGTGTGTCTGAGGGGCTCGAGGTGAATGTGTTCTCTGTTTCCGCTTCTTTCTTCTCATCTTTCTGTTGCTTGACGTCCTTCTGGTTCTGGTTATCATTTGAAGTACCTGGTGGTGCTTGAAGACTGCAGGTGGATAAATGGCAGACGCAGAACACCCCAATGAGTGCAAATATCACTGTCGTTTTATGGCTCATTGTTTATGAGTTATGGTGTGGATGTTGCAGTGCCCTCAGAATCATTACAACAATTATTGAAAGTCTGAAAATCACGTACGTGTCCTAAAAGTAACGTCACTCTTTCGTGGTGTCGTTACAATTATTATATTACTTTAAGAGTTGCTCTCACACTTTCTACTCAGAGCCACGTTGCTTGTTAATGATACACGAAGTTATGTCGCACGAAAATTGAATGTTTTCCCAATAAGAACCCGGAGATATGTCCCAAATTGGAAGGTTAGGATGACAGCTGTTCGTTTTGTTAAAATTATTTTTCAAATACATTCACTTCTTTTCTGTTTAATTTCTTCTTCAAAATACTAGTATCAATGAAATCAACATGTATTTATCGACAATTACATTAAATCAGAAATGGTGAAATAACTAAAACTCTTTAAACAAATCCTCTATCAAAAACTAAAATTAATCAGTGGCTATCCATAAATTGGACATCAGAGAGTAGAAGAATGTTGTTGGGTAAAGGCTTAGGTTGCGGTGATAAAACTGTAAGTGTTTGTCGGTCAATGTCGACGTTTGTTCTGTAAGTATGAGAAAATATGATAAAAAATATGAATTCATCCTTGAGCATATTAAAACTTACACGCAAATGAAACCTTGGATGTGATATTTAATTATATCATCATTCTCCCGATCAGCAAAACTAACTGATAGTAAATGGTGCAATAAACCTGGATTCGGTGTGAGTAGGACAAGTTTTGTTAATGGATCTCCTGCTTTCATGCCAAGTGGAAGGCAGGAATCCGGCAAAGCTGGAGCTCCAATTTTGTATATCTTCACATCGGACCATTTCAAGTCGAAGGAATGCGGGTACAGAGGGTGCTTCAATGGGCCGTAGAAATATTCGCGTATTCTTTGATCCCGATATTCACTTCTTGCACTTCTTGATCTTTCAACGACCTAGAAATGTGAAACAACTCACCTAGCATAGAGAGAGTCATTTTTAACTGTAGACTTACTCCTCCACTCTTCGGCAAAAAGACAACTTTGACATGTGCTGGTACATCTCGAACTAATTCATTGTACAATCGCTCCTGGTCCAAGACCAAAATAACAGACACCTCAAATGCCTCAGCAGCATCCAATAAATGCTTGTATCCTTGTCCTTTGATCCATCCGCATGTATTGATAAAACATCCAGACACTTTAGCTACGAAACAAAACGAAATTAAAATGAGTTTATTTATGGGCCAGGACATACTTTTCTTATTTGTTTGCATGCGATCGTGGACCACTTTCCCCATTTGCTTTAGTAACAACTTCATGAGGGAACTATTTGGATGCGCAGAAGTGTGGCCGAAATGGTAGACTAAGGGAGCTTCCTCAGAGAATCCATCGTCAATTAGGGCCGGTCTTTCAACTAATACAGCGCCAATTGTGCCAGGAACTGAGATCGCACCCTGGCCCAAGTCCAAATCAACATAAATCGGCCTTCTGCCTACTCGGACTGCGTAGTTCAACAGAATTCGCGTCAGCGTTGATTTGCCAACATCCTGTGGGCCCGTAATCATTGTTGTCGGTCCCATGGTATCCTTTTGCTCAGCAATAATTCGCAAGCGTTCGAGGGCTGCATGAGCATTACCATACATTACCATTGGCGTTTCTTTCGCCACGTAACTAACATCGGTCTTGCCCTTTAATTCAAGCGTGCATCCCTGCCAAGTGAATACTGCAACCTTTGCTCCTGCAACGAAGTCGTAAGGCTTTCCCTTCACCAATTCCGTGCCAAACACTTCGGCAGTGCCTGATTTCAACGTTAAGTAAACTTTATCCTTCTTCGTTTCAACTTCGAATCGAAGCTCGGCATCCGCCTCCAATTTAAACTCTTGAGCATTGTGTTTCTTATCACCCTTGGGCATTATTTGGAATGATATCAACTATTTCCTATGTGAGTTAAGATTGAAATTTTGAGGTTAATGTCAACATGAAACCAAGTTTTGGAGATATGAATTAGGATTCTGCGATATTACACCATTAGATAATGTCCCTGAGTGCTCCTACGATTATTGTTTGGAAGAAGGTATTATGCCAAAACAATCATTTTAAAAAAGGCCTCCAAATCTCCCCCAATAACAACTTTTTGTTTGTTTTATATCTTCGAAACTATGTCGTTTCTCTCAATTAGGGCTCGATATTAGATAATCCATCCTACTGCCTTTCAGAGCACATTATTCGTAAGTAAATGGAGTTTATAGCTTCTTCTCGTGATAGTTTTGAAATTGGCGACTTTTATTTTAAAAAGTTGCGATATCTTCGAAACTACTAATAGCAAAACAATAATTATAAGTGAAGCAGATGAAGAATTCAATTACATTACGAATAAGCTATAAACACAATCCCTAGCTATGTTAATTTATCCACAATTTTCGTTTATTATTATTTTATGAATTCCTGCTTACCATCGGATATCTACTAAAGTAATCATGGCATAATGTTACTTGGTATGTTCTAAAGAAGGCTTTTCAATTGACTATAGCGTGATGCAAGAATCTTGTTGTCAGCTTAGTATCATAGATCTACAGCTCGAAATGTTCACGGAAGTGACAAGTTTTGTTGTTCTCTTATTTCATTTTGCATCTTCTTGGCGAAATTGGTAAACTTTAAAGAATATAGTTGGATTGAAAGCCCTAGCAAGAGCACTTATTTGTAGATTGTGATTAAAGCAAAATGTGTGAATCAAGTTTGGCCACACATTAGAGCGTTATGAGTTGTGAGCCAACAAATTGCTAGTTAAGTTGTTTTCCATGGTTATTTATACTTCCACAATGCAATACTTCAGTAATACGCAGTATAGGTGGAATGTGTTCACCTGTTTCAACGCATTGTAAGTATTTTTCCTTCAAACATTTTGTTTAAAAAAGTTTTTATCTAAACTTGCCCCTTCTACAAATATTTTGAAATTAAAAACTCTTAACCTAGGTTTGCCCTATCGCAAATAAAAGAAATATCAAAATAAAGCAGCAATTCTAGCTCAGAGCAAGTTTTCACGTTCTTATTACATTTGTTTAAGAAGTTCTGAATTGTTACACTCATATAGTGTCTAATTGCCGTCTGTAACAGAATAATTTGTGCTTCAAGTTGTAACACTTTCGTTGATATGGCAACAAATAAACAACAACAGATGCCAACGTCAAACCACACGCCAAACGATATTTAGAAGCTATAACAAATTGATTGAAGTCAAAAAGTCTTATTTTACCATCGTCTACTTATAGCAATTCGCATTCGCTGGAATCCAATGTGGAAATTCTTGTATTTTGCATGATTTTCATGACTGAAACAGTGTAGTCATTGTATACTATGAGTATTCAAGTTTACATTCGTTTGAAATTGTAGGTGAAGAATGTCTTCAATCTGCAAAGCTGTTCGTGGCTCATATCGCATTATACAATATACTAGACAGCAATCGATAGTCAGCAGTCCGCTGCCGAAGAATCTGTCTCCGGATATCGTACCAGTTTTTCGCAAAGCGTGCAATTACTACGACCGAGTGGCATTGCGTGATAATTTAGGCACGTACACCTATGGCAACCTCTTCCTCGGCGCCAAGGATCTCAGCAACGAGATTTCCTACAATGTGGGAAGGACCAACAGCGAAAGAGTCCTGTTTCTGTGTCCCAATGACGCCAGTTACATTGTGACACAATGGGCCATTTGGATATCTGGTCAAATTGGCAAATATCTCAATATCTCATCATGTTACTTTCATTATTATGGCCCTCGACCCTTCTTGCAGCTGTTCCCGTCAGCCCATTGCATCCGCAGAATTTGCTCGAATATTATTGCAACGACAGCAATGCAAAGCTCCTTATTTGCACATCAGACTTCCAAGAGGTAATGTATCGCGTTGCTCGCAATTGCAACAAGGAGCTTCTCGTTCTGGACGAGAAACTGCGGTCCGACGTCGCTAATATGTGTCCTACGAAAGAATGTGATGCTTCTGCTGGCTTATCGAAGGATTTTTATAATCGCTCTAATGCTATGATTTTATATACAAGTGGCACAACAGGAAATCCCAAAGGTAATAGAACATTGAGCACATTTTTTAAAGAAAACAGGATGTCAAATAGCGTTCAGGACAGATAATTCATTCAACAAACTTTTCAACAATAGTAAAGGTACATCAGATAGGAAAACAAAATCGGGTGTCTACTTGCTGGCTTGTGGTGATTGACCTAAAGTATATGTAGGACAAACGGGAAGAACCTTTGAGGAGCGAATTAACCAACACCATCGTAGCTTCAAGAAGGGAAAGGATGACTCTAACTATGCGAAACATCTAATCGACCAAGGGCACTACTTCAAGCAGAACTTGAAAATTTTGCATATCAACAACAAAAGTATCAAATTAAATCTATTTGAATCAATGGAAATCAACAAAAGATCAAAATCAAATATCCTCCTCAACGACCAGCTAGACTTCTACACATCTCCACTGATCAATTTGTTCACAGTCGTAAAATAACCCCAATAGTTCAACAATATAAACAGCCACGCGCTCATGTCACAGCAATAGTTGATGAAGACGACTTCGACAAATTCGTTTGCTTTTCGTTATGGAGTTTAAACTATTAAATGCCACTTCCATCAACTATCGTAATAGAATTCTCTATACAGTCGAACTCGGTTATAACGAAGTCGAAGGGACCGTGAGATTTGCTCGTTATATCCGAGTGCTCGTAATAACCGGGTTGGTGAAAAAAATCATAAAAATA
>JAOEHK010000004.1:327311-347802 GCA_025447835.1 Labidoglobus nevermanni
TAGTATATTACTGTTCAGTATATTATTTTGTTGCTTGTGCTGTGAATTAAAAATTTCATTGCCCTAGGGAGGGCGTGAGAGTTTTGAAACACGACAAAGGGGGGCGCAGAGCCCAATAATTTGGGAACCCATGTTCTAGGAGGTCTGAGGAATCGCCCGGTTATAAGTATTAACAGGGACAAACCAGGGACTACCAGATGTCTCTTAAGTTGATGGCTCAATATGGACAGTAAAATTAGCAAAAACTTTGTACTGGAAGGTTATGGATGGTTTGGAATAAATGAAGGTTTTCCCATATTGGTTCAGCTGCTTCTTAATCGGTCCTTTATTGCACTATGATGGTCCTGGTTCATTTCCACTTCGTCCTAGGTTTCCCAGGTTTTGAAAGGTATATTGTGATAGGAGGCAGATTGAAGATTGAAGAAAGCATAAGAAACTGATGAACGAATGACCCCAGAACAAGTAGAGTGGCAATGGTGTTAATTCGAATTGATTCCACATGTCCTCATGCAACTTAAAGTTGTGCCTCGTTAGTACTCGGTGAATGGAGGAGGAATTCTATAGAAATCGGGGTGGTTTGGCGTAAGGCACAAATGGCAGGCGTCCGCGATCGGCGAGCACAAAGTGCGGAATTAGGCAGGACGAA
Source organism: Labidoglobus nevermanni (assembly GCA_025447835.1). NCBI lineage: Eukaryota > Metazoa > Arthropoda > Insecta > Coleoptera > Staphylinidae > Labidoglobus > Labidoglobus nevermanni. The sequence goes on from JAOEHK010000004.1 coordinate 327,958, forward strand.
GTGTTTTGCATCACATCTGAATGGCGCGTCGCTCCTTATCTGAGGACATCTTAGCGGTGGCGGCACACAATGGGGCAGCCGGACAATGGTGCGACCGAGATTTCGGCGCGTCGAGTGCGGTGCGCGCGCATCAAGATGAAGTATTTACTGCGGCCCTTTGTGGGGCCGGCAGCATCTCCTCGTCGCCCATTTCCTGACGTCTCAATTGAGTGCGCACTTCATTCATGCGCGCACATCTCACGCCGCCCGCCAAAGTGTTGGTGGCGCTCCGTCTCCTCGCCCATTCATCGGGCGACGCCGGATCAGCGGGCATGACGCCGTCACCGGGCCCATTGACACCACCCTGGACGCCAGGCGCGCTGATGCGTGCTGCCAGGTACCCCATGGGCAGGTAGGTAATGCATAAATCGACTTGTCACAGATGAAGTGCGAACGAGCGAGCCGGCCGGATTCCGGTCGAGTCAATATTTGCCGATAGCGATTCGCAGCGGTGATTTACTACTAGATCTGCTGCATCACGCATTTTAACTGCCCTCCCCCGGGTGCCGGGGCGGCTGGGCGCACAGAGGCGCGAAGCGCACTTGGTGCCTTTTGTCGCCATCGGCATTGTCCTGCCCCGGCTGCCGATGGGAGGTCCTCCGGCCCGCCGCCCGCCAGGCGGCGAAACAATCGCGCCCGGTTGGGAATTTATGGTGGCGGCGGCCGGCGAAAGAGGCGAATTGCCACAAAGCGCACGAACGCGTCCGGTTTGCACATGCACGAACGGCGCGAGGAAGCGCACCAAGAAGTCGCGGATTGAGCGAGCGCGTCGCGCTCCCAGCCGCCTTGCGATTTATTGTTATGGCCAAGTGGCATTCAGAGTCACGTACGGGGCGAACGGAAACGAATTGCATTGTGCCCCGGCCACCAGAGCGCGCACACCACGCCGAAACGCGGCGGCCGGGGCGCTGGAATGCGGTGCCCGCCGCCGAAGAATGATTGAGCCATCAGAGTGTCCCCGAACAGCGGGCGGCAGCTGCGCCGGAGATAACAAGGTGCGGACTCGAGGTGCGCCGGCACCGTCAAAGCGCACCGCGCGCCACTGGACCACCCGATGGACGCTGGTGTGGCGACCCCAAGGGCGCAATAAAGTGGCGCAGATAGACACCCCGTTTGCCGGGCGCCATATCAATCCGCAGCATCTCAGGTGGCCATCGGCAATAACTCACTCGCCGTGCGGTGCGCATCCACAAATCATAACCGCGTCCCGGACTCGCGTGGGAATGCCCTGGACTGAACAGGCGAATGTCTTCATCCGCACCATTAGCGGCGACGTGTGCGAGGTGGACCAGTGGTGGCGCATCGCGCGATGGCCACCAGCGAGACCGCAATCGGGGCCGGCGCCCGATGTTGGGCCGCGCTGGTCGCCGGATGGTGGCCGTCAACGCGAACGCAACGAATCGAGAACCAGACGTCGGGTGTCTAATTGGGCGCTCATTATACGGCGAGGAGCCCTTAGCGCACTCGCCAAATGGCACGGGTGGCAATGTAAAGGGACCACCCTACAAATTACATGGTGTGAAGCGAGCGCTCGGATGGCTCTTCGGCTCGTCGTGGGCTCGTGCATGTCCGAACCGGTTGTAAATGTCCATTCGGTCAATTGTAGGCCGCCGCTGGCGTACTGGCTCAAGTGCAGAATTGGTAAATGTGCGTTCTGCATCTGGCTGCCCGGATTCGACTGACCACCACTTTCCGATCGCAGATAGAAAGCAATGGCAATCGTAATGACGGCCAGTAATGACATAAACAGTCACTTATTTAGGTGGAGTTTATTAGGGTGCGACATGCAATCGCTGCTTGCGGTAATTGTGGCTAACCGGATGGCGCTACTGGTTGATGCTGAATTTGCTTATTATAGCGCTAAGAATGAGTAAGAAATAAATGATATAATAATGATATCTTATCATGACATTTCATAATATTTATCAATCATCACATGGAGCGGAAATACAACAAAGTAATATTTCAGAAATAAATATTTAAGGAGTTAAATAGTATTAATTTCCGTTGATGTGGAAGGACACTGAAAAAATCCCAATTTCCTAGCAGTTATGAGTAACTGTTGTAGTAACTTGGTTTTTTCTTTAAAATAATTTTCATAAACATGCATTAATAGTGAATACCTTATCGCGATACCACTAACCAGGTGGTATATATGTGCTCAACACACGAATACCTGCGAGGTGAATAGTTATTCCCAGATACCACAACGATGAGCGTTAACAAATGCTATTTTTAGCGATTCTAGTAAAGTTGACATTAATTATAGCCTACATATGCATGCCGCTAAAAATACGCACAATAGCAGCAGTTGTAATGACAATGCATGCTGCAATTGTATTTGCGTGAATAAAAATCGGTTAAGTAACATTTCCTCTTAATCGGGATCACCTGAAAATGCAGTCAATCAGCGGGAAATCCATGTGGAACTGCGTTGCATCAACATATTTAATATGCGCGAATAAAACCTTTCATAAATTACTCACTCATTGTTCATGCATATGCTGATCAGCGTAAAACTCTGCCGCTTAATTGATTCTAATAATTAATAAATCTACAATGAATTCGATTAAGCAATTTATTGACTCATATCATTCCTTAATGACAACATTCCTAATTTGCACTCACTTTAGTGACGATGTATTGTTGAGATTATTCGCAATCAAATCGCGAATTGTCAACGAGATGACACATTTCTATTACTAGATCTGCAGAGTCAATAAACGATGACGACATTGCACTCTCTCTAACTGTATGCAATTGCGAATCATTGATAATTCAGAGTAAAAATCCATTTCCACTATGATCACAATAGTGACTCAGTAACTCCGCATTCTAGTCAACCTCTTCACGCATATTCTGATACCATAGAAAGCATTCTAGAATATTGACAATTCATTGTATAATATGAGAAATTCATTCATGAAATGGGTCAAAATTCAACTAAAGCCGAGACTCCACTTGGTACACTCGGAATGACTCTGCGTCATATGAGTTAATTATAACTACATGAGTAACGATTAATTAAGTGCCAGCTCCACGACAAATCGGCAATCTGATAATCATTAGGTGTTATGTAACTACAACATCATTGTGAAGTAGGTCTTGAAATCATGAATGAAGTGATTACATCCTGAATCCACCAGCTTCTATGCTATATTCTAATATCTGTATCTGTATCTTTGCGACCAGACCCTGGCAAAAAGCTGGATATTTAATATTCCTCGTGCTTGCCCGTTACAACTCCTTGAATGGATTGAATGTTCCTAAATCAAGGTGCAAAGTACAAACACTGGGAATAGCAGAGGTTTGAAGAAATCGCTTGGGATTGGATTGGATCTTCCTGGGCCAAGCCATAAATGGACCATGGCAGACATGGATGTTTGGCATCCATTTCGATGCGTGGCGAACACGACGATTCGCAGTAATGGGTTCGCCCTGTTCTTCGGCGTCGATTTGCATTATGCGTGAGTGCGTCCTGGATGCGGTCGCAGGTGGAAACGATTAATTAAGTGCCACCTCAACGACAAATCGGCAATCTGATAATCATTAGGTGTTATGTAACTACAACATCATTGTGAAGTAGGTCTTGAAATCATGAATGAAGTGATTACATCCTGAATCCACCAGCTTCTATGCTATATTCTAATATCTGTATCTGTATCTTTGCGACCAGACCCTGGCAAAAAGCTGGATATTTAATATTCCTCGTGCTTGCCCGTTACAACTCCTTGAATGGATTGAATGTTCCTAAATCAAGGTGCAAAGTACAAACACTGGGAATAGCAGAGGTTTGAAGAAATCGCTTGGGATTGGGTTAGATCTTCCTGGGCCAAACTATAAATGGACCATGGCAGACATGGATGTTTGGCATCCATCTCGATGCGTGGCGAACACGACGATTCGCAGTAATGGGTTCGCCCTGTTCTTCGGCGGCGATTTGCATTATGCGTGAGTGCGTCCTGGATGCGGTCGCAGGTGGAAACGAATTGATTCGCCATGTGCTCGCATTCGCTGGCATTGCGTGCGCGCATTTTCTCCACGCACTTCGTCCCGTTGTCGCCTTTAACTGTACAATGGTGCATTTCTTCGCTGGCGAAGAGAACGCAGAGTGCGACAGCCTCCGAGTGCATTCCCTCGGCCACTGCGTGTCCATTACCAGATTCATTAAGCCGACGAATGCGATTGTCGTCTTCAGTCGCTCCTTTCGAACGTGTGCAACACGCCCAATTACATATTCTCAGCCATTATCTCAATTTGCCGCACACGCAACGCGCATACTTGAAAAATGCTAATTACTCCAACATCTCTCTAGCTGAGACATGCATACAAGCCTCTAATTACCTGCATTTCTACTTCTTCATCTCTGCCCCATCCCCACCTAACTGCTCACTCCTTCATTTGTCTTCCGGCAGCCAGTTCGTACGTATAGGAAACCTACGCTTTACATCTCCGACCTCATGGGGAAACCCTGCTGGCGCATCCCGCCCAGGGGATCTCCGCCTGGCGAATTATCCTCAACTCAGTCCGAGTATGGCCACCATGCCAACGCTATCATTACGCACGATCGCAGTTATCGGAGGCTTCCCGGAAGCGGATTTGCGTGCTTGTAAGTGCGGATGAATGAGTTCTTGTGGTTAGACGAAATTCGGTGGTCAGAGGATGGGATGACGTAGCGAAGGAGGAAATGGTCGAAGCAGCGATTTCGCGGCAACCGAGCGCTGATCACGTTCGGATGCAAAGTTTACGCTCCACGATTCTGATATCACTGCAGAAAAATCATCATCGCGGCAAGATTCGCACGTGCGAGCGAGGAAGTGAAGCTGGGCAGGGCAGGCAGAGGCATGGCACTTGCCACAGCTGAAAAGCTCGCACGAGCAAAACAAACATTCCCCAATGGGCTGACGTACAACGTGGTTATGAATGGAAGCGTGTACCAGGTTGCCGGTGGTGGGAGGCGGCCGGCTACTATACTTAAAGTTTGATTCAAACAAATAATTACACTTGCGACTTGATGAGTACTTGAGCCACATCGCTCGCCGCCCCCGGTGCATCCATCCCTCCCCACCCGGTAGATATACCGCACGCACGTGTCCAGCATGGCGCCGCCACGCACCCCCAGGCCAGGGATTATCGCCGCACTTTGGGCCGCAGGTAAATTGATTGATTCGCGGACGGCGCACCCGGGTGGGATGAGGAAGGCGCGAGCGGCGGACCGCTCACCTTCGGATCTGTCCGTCTCCGCATCCGTCCGGCACATAAATTACGTTTTGGTGGTACCTTCGGCATGTCGGAGTGGCAGTCTGCGTGCGGGTGTGCTGAAGCAGTCATCAGCAAGCAGTCAGTCGGCAGTCGCGGCACCTTCCGCGCGCCCACCTCGCAGATTCCGCAGACGAGGAGAGGACGGCCGATCTGCGCCGGCACACCGCGAGATGTGTCATAGGACGGCGGTATCGGGTCGTGAGTCATCCGCGACGACGTCCACGACCTTCCGTCGCGACGCCAACCACTTGTTGCTGATGCGCGCGGCGGCGTCGCCTGTTCCAGATGCGTCCAGCAAGTGCGCGCTCCTCTTCGTCCTCCTAGTCAGCGCGTCGGCGTCCCTGGGCGCGCCCCAGCAGTCCTCAGGCACCAGCAGCACCACGTCCGCCCTCCGGGAGCATGTCTGCGATGGTAACCACACCAGCAACGCGATGCCAAAGTCGAAGAGTCCGCGCAGCACCCCAGGAGCCGATACCTTCTACATCTTCAAGCGCAGCGTGCGCATCGCCTTCGACAAGCTGGGCGAGAAGGACGCGCAGTTCGTGCAGCTGTACGATATCGCAGATATCGCCGACATCGCGACGACGGCGTCCAACTACGGGGGCCGCTTCCTGGAGGCGCTCCAGGCTGCTAAACACTACCGCCGCCTCTACCGGCTGGCGTGCATCCTCGAGGACTTCCTCAGCGAGTACATGCTGGTCACAGTGGACACGCGCGACCGCCCGTTGGACAGGGCGACGAAGCAGCGCGCCAGCATCTTCTGCGAGCACACGGCGCGCCTCAACTCCATCAAGCACGAGCTGGTGCAGATCATCAAGAGCTGCAGCGCCAATGAGCTGAAGACGCACTTCAAGCACGACCTCTTCGACGCGCTCAGCCCCTACGCCCATCTGGCCAGCGAGACCTACAAGCAGCGCACCGACTACACGCTGCACTACATCTACTCGAAGCTCATCAGGGCGCTGCAGGTGAAAGTGAAGCGCCGCAAGGTGTGCCGGGGTGCGAAGGCGAGGGGTGCGCGCAAGGACGTCGAGAATGCGCGCGCGCGACGAACGAGGAAGAATCGCGAACGGAAGACAACGACCACGACGGAGCGAACGATGCGGAAGCGGATTGCTGACAAGAGGCGCAAGAGAAAAGGGGTGCGGAAGGCACATGCGAATCGCAGTAGGAGCCAGTAGGTGGTGAGCGAGTGAAAGAACTGGCAAGAGACTAATTGCCCAGATACTCCGACTGTGATACTATTTTTACAAAGTGTTTCAATTGTTGTTCCTTACCACGCGCGCCACATTTGTACAAACTTTTCTTTAATTTATTCGGCGCTGATACATTCGACTATTTCATCTATGACTTTGCTCAGTATTTCCTAGGCTCTTCAACTCCTTGCCATAATTGATGTATCATATTTTCATTTGAATCTCCCGCTGCTCTATCGCTAGAGAATTGTATTTATTGAAGCTGATATGGTTTTGGCTGTTATGCACGTCGCCAGAGAGACGAATTTTGCGAATGAAATGTGATTATTTATCGAGTATCTCCGAAAGTGCACAACAATTCCATCGTAAATGTAGATATTTGTAAATAGTGTTCATTGCCTTATTTATTTACCATGTTAATTAAGCGCATTTGTACGACGTTGGAGTGATTATAGGAGATATATTGGCAGAAAATGATCGGTATGCGGTTGATTTGTTCAGTTCTCCTGGTTCACCATTTAATTGTATTTCATACGCGATACGGTAATTAGCTTGAACGCGAAATCCGCGCTGTGGTTTTTTAAATCCTATCACGCCGGTTTTCCACGTTATTCCCCGTTCACGTTTACCTGTCCGTCGGATCAAAGACAAGTGCGACATTCACATTCACGTCGATTATAAATAAATACAGCGAGCATGCGGTCGCAATTATCTATTGGAGTTGCAATGTTGCAACATTCTAATGCGTGAAGTTGTTTCAATGCCGGGAATCGCGAAATTTCCCACTTGTTATTTGTTAGTTTGTTATTTATGTACGACCGATTCATAATTCAAATATTCACTGAATCTGTATTGCCATCTGTAGGCAGGTTCGTGCACCGCAACTATAGAATGAAGAAGAAATCATGAATTTCCACACAGCTACAGATTTCTGTCAATTGTAGTAGATCCCTTGGCTACTAGATGGCGATGAATGAATTCAAAGTATATATTTAAAATTAGGCCTTATTCCGGGGTTTCTTCAAACAACTCGTAGTCGCTTTCCTAGTATTTATCATTGAGTAGATGTTGTGATTGATATGATTCTAGAATTGAGCAGCTATGAAATTATGCAAAAGAGACTATGTATTAAAAATTTTTGAAATTGCTGGCATCTATGAAACATGGTTACTCAATAGAGCGAAGATGAGGAAGAATTTAGCGTCGATAGGTGACCTATGACCCAGGTCACCAGCATTCACTTTCACTCGCCGGAACTTCATGAATTTATTCAACATTGCTGATGCGCACACATGAATGCGACATAATATAGTCGCGCATTCAAATCAGCAGGAATATTAATTCCAGTACCCAGAGTTATGTAATTTGCGCACTTTATTCCAATGATTTATTAACAGCGCAATTATCGTTACGACGTGATTGCCCATTTGATAGTCACATCTTGAACATTATGAACATTAAGATTCAGTTAATTTCTTATATGGATTTATGTAATCTTCAAAATACTACATTATTGTAACAGAATCCTATATTCTTTGTTAATGAATAACTATCAGAAATAACAGATGTAAAATACTTTGATATCCTGGATTGTTTAAAAGCTGTATTGCAGAATATTGACCTTTCTTATCTAAGTTCTTGAGGCCTCTGCTTTGAATCAGGATATTGTTTCACTCATTTTTGTTTAGTACCTTCTTTTTCCAATCAGATTTCTTTAGAATTTCCATACCTAACAGAACCTGTGTCCTCCAGGTTGATCTGGGCCTTCCTTTAGAAGACGTCCAAACTTAGTAGTGTTACTAATTTGACGAGGAACACACTATGGTAGATTTTCTAAATTTGATCAGTTTCTTCCTCGTCAATGATGTTTTTGGCCTCAAATTGGCAAATGAAAATGCGTGTCCTCACAGGTTCTCCACTCGTTTTTATCCATCAAGTGGGGACATCATCCACAGCGGCGAAAGAGCTGCTGGAGCTGGTCGAGTGCTTCGTGTTGCTTCGGTGCCGGTGTCGGTGCAGCTGGCTTCTTAAGAAGTATAAAGCTGATAGAAAGTTCGCCTGGTTCGTCTAGATTAGCGGCAGGTCGCAGTGTGTTGGTGTCCGGTGAACGTATAGGAAGTGCATCATGATGTTAATGTACTTCGCATTCAGTTGTCTGACTCTTATCAATGGATATCCTCAATATTCAAAATGTGAGTAATTAGCTCATCATAATCATCACCCAAAGGAATTAGATGATCCGAAGTGATCAATTATTTATTCAATAATTATCAAAAATTATGAAGTTGAGACAATTAATTAGCATATTATAAATTAGCATGTAATAATGGATACAAGAATAACGTGTTAATCGCTAATTAATAAAGACTCAGTTACTCCGTGATGATTAATTAAATAAGGATAGAATGGGCCACAATACGTCATAAATTCTATAAAAAACGTACTTTTATTATAACCTGAAGTTCATACATTTACCAACATGGTCATCAAGTCATGTAAAACGTACATAAATGCGATTAACGCATTTATCATTAGTGGGTTTCCGTGGCTAATGGGTTAATTAATCAACTTTTACTAGCGTGGTTCATGGACATAAAGCACACTAAAATGGCACATATTACAAATAAAGGTGGGCCAAAAGGGACATTATATTGTAAAATGTAATGACAATAAGTTATTTCAATAAAGTCAAACATTGAGTTGTGAAACAGAGAGTCTTAGGTTCAATACCCAACAAATCGTTATAATTTAAAATCCTAGGCACCTATCAGAATGCCGGGTAGCGAGTGGTAATAAGAAAAACTTATCTTCTTGTTCAAATAATATTTTATCCATATTTCGTATTTATGTCAAAAAGTAATATAGTGAAATGGCTATATTATAGTTGTTTGTATTGTCATATTTTAATGAATAAAAATTAAAGAATCTCGATTGCTTAAGATTAAATTAATACGAAAACAATTGGAATGAAGTGCCTTACTTCACATAATTAAGCGTATATAGTTATTTCAGGTATGGAATAAATTCTCAAATGTTCACATACAAAAAGAATGAGGCAATAAAATTATTTGCGGATGTTACATGATATACAAATGTATAGTTACTTCGCATTTTATAACGCTCTGAAATACTGCAATTATATCATATTTATTTCTTAAAATTACCATAATAAGCAGCTTAAAACAGAATGAATTAATTGATACATTGTTAAGTGCGATTATGGGTTCCTTCGAAGATTGGCAACAATTGTTTAAGGTTCACCTACCATTTTTGTTACGTCTTAATTGTAGACATTCAACTGAAGTAATATAAAAAACATAAAAGTTCACACATTGTGGTATTTAATTATGCATTGTAGTTTTTTTAGTGTTTAATAATAGAAGATGATTATTAATAAAATCAACATCACATGACTTTGATTCCTTTCAAAATTGCGTTTCATTTTTTAAATGTCAAATGATTGGTTTATAACAATGGGTAATGGTTATATATTCATGTTATTGTTAACTAAAATTGATGGCAGAATTGTGAAATTGGCAAATTAGGCTTTAAACAGAACCTTGTACTTGTGTTGATTGATATTTCAATGCTTTATTGGAAGAAATTCTCCACTCTCAATTGAATAGGTGAATAACAATGTGTAACAATTAATTGGAGTTTGGAATGGAATGAATTAAGGTCACTGTAATTAGAACTCCAAGAATACAATCGTAATATCTTTACTATGAATCATAAAAATTGATTTACACGTTTACTTAGAGAGTAATTTACCGCAAGGAAAATTATTTGAATTATTAATTTTTGAATGGCTACAAACTGCGCAGCTTTCAACAGATAATTAATGTTATAATACATTGACGAATAAAATTCGCCAAGAACGTCATCAAAATGTTAACAAATAGTCAACTTCCTAACAATTTATTTGCGACATCGATGTTAAATGACAACAAATGACAATTGGCAATTTATTATAATAAACACATTAATTTTTCCAAGATTTCACACAAGACTTCAACTTACAAATAAAACACATTGTTTGAGTGGGAATAATTCACATTACAAAATTCATTTAATGATGAAAATTCGAATTAGGATTTTGATTTAAATAGACGATTCTGCTAATCAAATAAACAAAGCGGTGAATTAATTAAGGCACGCAATGCGTAGTTTGTTTTGCAATTATAATTTTTTTATATTGCTTTGAATATCCGTATTACGTAGATATTAATTACAAAAATAGCGTTAAATATTACAGTGCTGCAGCAGGCTTTGCATATATTTTACGTGAGAATAATTAGAGCAGAATGAACATCAAACGATCGAGTGAACATCTGAAATACTGCGTTTTCCGGATTCGTGTGCAACTAGAAGTTTAGTATGTAAATAAATCATCGGCTCCAAATATTTCGCATTTAAACCAATTCACGCGCAATCAAGTTTTGCAATTCGTTGCTCAACGCGTTATGAATATCTGGAAAAAGCTAAGTTTATTGACTGCTTTCAGCTAACGTTAATTTGCGATTGAAGCAATGCGATTGCATATTGTGCTTTGAGTTGCGATTTGTGGCGAGCAAATTAATGGATCTGGGAATCGAACGATTTGTGGAGTAAAGTGAAAATGTTGCGCTTTTAGTCGTTGCCTCATAACAATTCGTTGTCTATTACAATTGTATTCATTTGCCTTCGATTAATGCGAAATATAGTTCGTAATTGGCGCGATGTTTGATTTCTTTCTACTTGATTTATTATGCGAATTTATGCAACATTGACGATGTTATGCCATGTGATGTTATTGCACGCAATTAATTGATGATGTCTTTTCGTTCGTTACATGAATCTGCAAATGTTATGTCCTTTATGTGGGGTAGACGACTCGGAAGACACGCGAAGAAGACTGTCAAGAAGACAATGCTGATTTGCAGTCTCCATGTACGACTGCATGTGAAACTTTCACTCCTTTTGCGAATGGGAATGTGCACATTCATTCAGCATACGCAACCATTTTCGATGATACATCTTGTTGATTACTCTCATCATTTTCACCACTTTTGCGCAACAATTCGTTTCCGCTTTCCCTCGATTGTTTCCTAGTTGAAGTTCATTGTGAAAGGTTCAAGTTGGAAGGCAATTGCCAATGATTCTGTTATTAGTTTTGGTGTGTATCTTATACGTAATTAGCATTCAAATTAAAAGTGCGTAATAAAATTCTGCAAATGAAAGGAAAGGAAAGTACAAGTTAATTACTTTTTTTTGAGTTACACACATTAAATTAATTATTTTGCGTGAATGCTCGTAAAATGTATGGAAAAAAATTATTCGAAAATTGCGTATTACTCACGCAAGTAATTTCTAATTGCATAAGGAATGAAATGAATGACAAAATTACAATCCACTTACATGCTTATCAGGAAAAGTCATCGTATTATTCAGATAACTGAATATTAACTATTGATTCAATTCTTTAAATTCAATACATTCTTGACTTATTTCCTCTTTGACTTTTATCAATTTGCATTTGATGACATATTTATGATCCTGTGATTATTTCTGCATATCTTTGCACCCATTTCTGAATGGGTGTGGTAATTTATCTTAATTAATTAACTTGCTTAGAACATAGACCTTTCTTCCTCTCAATTCTTGGCTGCAATTTGATTTCATTTACAAATAATGATAACTAAGTGAATTATTACGTAGCAAAGTGAAATTGACGATTGATTGAGAGACATAAGCTTCAATAATAAAGTCGAAGAGAGAATTGGAACGATTGGCAAAATTGATAGCTATTATGCAAAAACAGAGACAGATCTTATAATTTCAAGACGCGTACCGGTTACATTCTTGTACGATGACTGCGCTGAATCTTGCATGTAATATCATGGTAATCAATTCAATTGTCATTGCTTGAAATACAAATGATTTACGAAGAGAAACTTTTACGCATTTAGCGCACATTCGGAAAAAAACAAAAATTTACATTGATTTCTCTTACCAAACTACTATAAAGGAAGGTATTTTGAATGGTAATTACCGTAAGTATTTAATTACTAGTTGGAAATTTCTGATAATGAAACACAACATTTGCTATCTCAGTTGAAAGTGTCTAAAAGTGTTTGTTTCACTTTCTGATGTGAAAACAATTGAATGTGAAAGATACAATAATCAATGATATCTGTGAGAGTATTTAAATGGTGATTTAGATCATTTAATTACTAGCCATGTAAATGCAATATCAGTACCAACTTATATTTCAAAGGAATTGCGATAATTGATGATAATCATGCTTCAAATTTCCATTTATTTGTTGTATTTTAATTGCAGAAATATTCTCTCGATACATGAAACTCTAAAATAGCAATTGAAGGATTAAATTCGTGCAATAATAAGATGATAATGCCGACATTTATTATGAATTTCATTGAATTCATGATACCTATTGATCGGAACATTTCAACACATGAAGTTCTTAAATTGCGTGTATTGTGGCAAGCATAATTTGCCATAATCAGATTGCATAAACTGCAGCCGCAACAAACATGAAGACAGAAATTCTTGAAGCATCTTACCGTAATTGGAAATTGCGTTCTCCTGCTGGTTTATTAGTGTACCCATATTCATGAAAGAGTAGAGTAGTTTATGGCTAAATTGGTCACGGTATAGACATTTTTCAAACGATTATAAAATTAACAAACTGTAAAAAGTACTCGCAAGAAAGTAAACCAGGTTTGCATTCACAACTTCGTTACATCTATTAAATGATGTTTCTAATAAACACTGATTACTTGTAATAGATGCGATCGACATGGATTGCTACGTGATAAAGCGGAGTAAATTAATTTTGCAATCGAAACGCCAATTTTAAGACGGAAGTCTGAGAAGCACTTTCTAGGAGAATTTCACCGAATTCTCTTTACTGCTCTATCAACTCGTTTACTTTCGGTCTAATTAAAGTTTCATTAACTCTACACCTAAAACCGTAAGTTGAGAGTCAATTTCTGTTGATACATGAATCAAAGTGAGCAAGATCGAGAAGAAAGTAAAACTCACGAGAGCGAATTATATTTAATTGTATTGCAGTTACAAGAACTCCTTTCGAATATCCGGTTTAAGATTATACAATACCACAATTAACTAGCCTAATATCGAAGGTAATAGCAAATAGATAAAGCAATGACATGATTGTTAATAAGAAGTCGACAAGTTTGAAATGATTGAACTTCTCAATAAGGAGGAGCAGATTCGATGATGAAAGAATCAAATGTCTCAGGTATGTGTTCTTGCATTAATTGCCATTGCAAGTCAGGTGTTGCTGGATTGTTTTGCTGACATTAATTTGCCATCGAGTACTTTAACATTGCAACATTCGCATACATTTTGAAAATGTTTAACAAAAGGTCGTCTTTTTAATGGTTAATAATGCGCAATAAAGTTCATATTAACAACAATCAAAGTAATCAAATTTAAAGCAGAATTGATATGAATTAAATACTCATCTTCAGTGTATCAATTACCTGATAATGAACTTATGATTTGACATTTGTTCTCAGAACAAGTTCAAGTAGATTCTATTACTTGGTAACAGAGAAGCGCTTGGTAGCCAAGTGGCAATGTTGACTGCCTACGAGTCTAGTGACTTAGGTTCAATCCTTAGCAGGGTACGACATTTAAAATTGCAGATGTGGTTGTTGTACACTGTAAGAAGAGAAAGGAGACAATAGAGAATTGAAATATGTAAAAGTATTGCAGATTTGTGTTGAGAATCAGGTACTGAACGTAATAAGTCAGTTCGCAGTTGCTAATTCTAGTCACTAAACAATACCATTGTTGGCATAACTCTAAGAGACGGATTCGCATCAGAAGACACTAATCGCTGCTTATTTACGTGGCTTAGCAAATTACAATTGCTCGTGAATTTCTTGACGTAATCGGACAAACCACAGTTATTTTCGTCACAAGAAGGCAATAGATTGAAATGTATACAAGTATCTGATTTCCTTCTTGCGCCACAAAAAATTGCAAATTTATAATACCTTGCCTAACCATAGTCTATCTCCGGTATAAAGTTTGTTCACATCCCGACCTCAATTTTAGTTCCTAGTTTTACTCATGTCGAATTAAAAACCAAATCGTTGTAATATGAAGCGCCAGTGACTGCACCTTGGAATGTGAAGGACTGAGCTTCCTCGTGCAGAAACTTGATGCAATACAAAGGCGGCTGACATTTGAATAGCTAAACAATGGTCTAACATTGTGATTGCAGCATCGGAAGACCAAAGAGTTGCCGATGACAATTCCGACATGTATATGGAAGTGTCGGACCAGCAGACTGAGTCCAGCCATCAACAGGGCTACGTGGGAGTGGGCGAGATCCAGCAAGCCAACAGCCAACAGTTCTTTCCATCATTCGCACCGTTTCACCATCCGCCCTTAGGTCACTCGCGACCGTTCTACCAGCAAGAAGGCGCTTACAGCCATCGACCTAGCGCTTATCAGCAGCAGCATGTCGGTTTCGATTCCGCTGTCCGCTTCAGCGGCTACAAGGGTGAGCAGGCCAGCCCTCCGAATGCCGACGCTCAGGGCATCCTAGGATCTGGCAACTTTGGAGTGATCCATGGCGGAACGTTCTACAGCGAGAACGATGACGTCGAGTCCGTGGACCCCTACAGCTTTTACAACGGGCATGGAAGACCTGCCTATCAATTCGAAGGCAACCCCCGTCCTCGCCAATATCAGCAGTTCGAGAACTTCAGGGATTTCGCCGATATTAATGTGCCGAGTAATTCAGCTTACTCGCAATACGTCGTCGTCTATGCGAATAAGAACGGAAGCGAAGTCGATTCAAGTGAGAACGCGGTATTTGCGAAGCCGAAGAACATCATCGAGCATTTAGCACTTATAGACTTGGAGGATGAAGGTAGAAATGCGCAGGATTCCGAGGAAAAACTCTCCAAGTCCAAGAGGAAGCTAGCCAAAGTGTTTAAAGGGAAGAAACCGTTCGGTAAATCCAGCCGACAACGAACCACGGAAGATACCACCACAAGTTCAGCGGATTTGTTGGAGCCTCTACTAGCTGTTAGCTGAATGAATCGCGAATGAGGTTTCACCTAGAAAACGTCCACTAAACTGAAAGACTGGAGCTTCCCTCAGTGCGTGATTGTGACATGGCGTGAATCGAGTGGTCAAGGGTTGAAATATGTCAATTTGAAATTACTTCTTGTACAAAGCTAAGACAAATATGTGCATTTTCAGTGAGTAAACTTAGATAATTAAAATTGTCAGGTCGCAACTGGAAAATCCCTTTAACTTGAATGTTGTTTAATTCATGTCTTCCAATCAATGATGGCAAAGGGGCAAGAAACGCGAAAAATCCGGCTGAAATTGGGAAATGGTGGCAGCCAAGTGAAAGGGTTGGTTAATTTTGAAAGATTGCATTCAACAGGTGCGGATCCACCTGGCGCACGCGAGAGGGAAGTTGGCGCAATTCGCACGGCAGCACTTGAAGAAGTTATTTTGCAGTCGTAAACGTGCTAATCGGCATGTGAAACAACGTCAATGATTTATTTTTATGCGCCTCACACGCGCACGTATCAGCGTTTGGGGGTGCGAATATAAAATGTTGCATCTCTGGCCTCGCACGTACCGCCCGCTAACATTTTACGCTTTAATAAATTGAATCGACAACGGGGAAATAAAATATGAACAGACATCCGCGTAAAGCAGTTGCATAGCGCGTCCTGGCGGCGAGGGCGGTGGCTGGGGTGGTTGGCTCTGCAAATAGACATTCGCGCCGAACGCCGTTGACGCTATTTGTTGTATTACGTGTGTAATATTGGCGTGTTTGTCGACGGAAGACGAGGACGTGGCGCAGGAAGGAAGAGTGGCAGCCGCCGTCGCCGCCCGCTGGAACTAATTTGAAGTTGGCGGAAGGATACATTTGTCATAGAGTCCCTGGCGGGCCATGATCGGGTCGGATGAAGTTATGAGAGGCAGAGTGCAGTAGATCACTAACCTACCTGCGCGTGTGTGGAATGTATACATGCGCGTGGATCGGAGGCAATGGCGGTGGTGGTTGCGCCACCGACATGTCGCGGCTGGGCGGCCCTCTCCGGCACATCTATGTATCGGGGTTATTCAACGCCCCGCAAGAAAAAAGGATCTTGTTGCAGCGGACGGCGGCGGCGGCAGCAGGGGTGGCGAAGGAGGCGGCAGGCCAGTGTTTGGCGATATGCGAGAGCAATGGTGATGGCGGTATACGTAATCCTCCGGAGACTTGACCCGGCAAAAATCATCTACGTTGCTACTGCCCGTGCAGAAATCATTTCCGAGAGCGCTCTCATTTCAGGCCGGCAAATAAAGACAGATTCCGGATATGAGACGGGCGGCAGATCTAATGATACATTTCGATACTGAATACTGAACCACGACCAAGAACGTGGTATCACCTGAAGGACCAGTTGGTGCCGCAACCATGAGAGCACAAGGACATAAGTGTTTGACAGGAATCTGAGCTTTCTATCGTCAATTGTCGTTTGTTGCCGATGGGGATGAGGGTGGAGGTGGCGAAGGCGGCCAAACGAAGCTTACGCTACCACTCAATCTAGTTCAGCGGAGCGGAAGACTATAAAACCATAAAACGCGATTTATAGGTTTATTGCTGCAGCTTCTCATTTTGGCACAGCAACAAAATGTTAGCTCTCGCACCCGTCGCTACCCTTAGCGTGCCAGCTTCATAAAACCCTTATCTCCTATCCGTACACGGCCTCCGCATTATATAATAATTTTTACAGCATTTACACGCTGTGAATTTTACAGCATTTGAAAAACCCGCAAATCTTTCACTTTCCTGGACCTGTTTTGGCCGGATAATAGTGTAGTTATGGTTATACCATCTTTTGGTTGTGTGCTTGTATGGCTTTCCTTCTCATTTGATTGCTATAAATGCGCCGAAAGTGTAAACAAGTTAGGGAAGGTGTTCCAGGACAAAATGAAAAAGTTTATCATGATCTATGGTGTGCGAACCTTGCGGAAATTATTTTTGCCGACGAAATAACTCTCATCCATCCTTGCTTGTTGTGTATTCTGCGCTTTCCGGCAAGATTGTAGCTGCTATGCTGCGAGGCAATGTTTCGGAAAGCTTTTTTCCGGCCATAGCTAGACCTAAGGATGCATGCTCCTCGGTTATGCTACTTTTATTGTTTGCCAGGTTGTAATCAAAAATTATTGCTGCTTGGGAAATGTCCATGAAGACTGCTGATTTTAGACAATAAAGAGTGTAAGTAATACTAATTCCTAATAATGATATTTTAATAGAGAATCAATAGTTCAGCATACAGCTGATATGATCCATTACTTATTTAGTTCTTATCGCGCTTCGAAGGTCGGATTGAGTGTTCCAGTCGACTTTTACAATAGTTGCAAACATGATTCAGTGCCGAGCACTTGTCCTCCAACTTTGCTTTATTGTAGCTTTTATTGTTGTTTTATCATCAGTCAATGCACATAATGGCAAGTAGATAATGCTTTATTGCAATAGAAATATGTGATATTTATATGTTTCCACTGTGTTATAGAATGTTTATTGCATTCAACAAATGTGTCTGAAATCAGAGAGCCGCTATATTTGAGATATTCTTCGACACGTCAACTGCAATTCTATCTCCCCAACGATAATCGGTTTGCACTGAAAAACGATGAAGAGATTGAATTATTTTGCCCAAATATAAAAAATTCTCTTCTGCAAAGTAAGACGTGCATTGTAATAGAAAAACTCGGTGCCCATTACATATTTCTGAATAACATTCTAGGCAAGTCTAATGTCACAAAGGCAATTTGCCATAATGGGAAACTTGAGGTATCGGGAAACCTTTACAGAAGCAGCGAACTTGAATGCAATAAGTCGATAAGAGGCGAGGTGAAAAGGACAACGAAGCAGTGTGGCAATACCCACGGATACCTTTCGCAGATTGGATATAACACGGGACGGAATGAAGAGTTCCTCACTCTGATTGAAGTTTGCTATGACGATGTTAAGGGATCGACGCTGTACGCCGACCACGTTATTTACGGTGATTCTATTCGAAGTATGTGCTCGCTGCTGGCATTCGTAGCACAATGCTCAGTGGTCTTTCGAATTTCAGACGCGTCCAAGAGCAAAGTGCGGCCAGCTTTCTCAGCGCAAGGAATCAGCATCGGTGCCGGGGTGGCTTACAAACAAGCTTACCAGCGTGCGACCTTCAGCCACCTGCTCGGCTCGCCTCTGATCAGCGCGAATTACATCAACGACAAATCGTTTCTGTCTCGTGGCCACTTAGCCCCAGACGCTGACTTCCTCTTCGCCCCATGGCAATACGCCACGTACTTCTACATCAACACAGCTCCGCAATGGCAGGTCATCAATGGGGGTAACTGGCATCGCGTGGAATCAATGACGCGAAAGCTTTCGGCTAACCTTGCTGACACCCTGCGGATCCTCACGGGCACCTTCGGGATCCTCTCTCTGCCAGGCGCGACTGGCACCCGCATCCCGATTTACCTGCTGCCCAAAAGCAAATTGCCAGTTCCTCAATACATCTGGAAACTTATTTACCGCCCCAAGACGCACGCGGCCATCGTCTTAGTGGTACTCAACAACCCCTTCATCAAGGAGGAGCACGAAGCACATTTTTGTCCAGATGTTTGCAAAGACACCGAGTGGTACGATGATAATTGGCGACGGCCTGATAAGGGCATCGTCCAATGCTGCGAATACGATGCATTTAGGCGCACCGTGCCCAACGTTCCGACGGTGGTGGTTAAGGGCGCATTGCGCGGACCCCGCGGGCGGCATTAAAGACTTTCGAATGCGCGCTGCTGCGCTCCCCCGTGCATTGCGCCAGTTTACCGTCATCTTATGTCTTAATTAAATTTGCCAAGGTGAAAGAAAATTGCATCGGAAAAAGTGCGTGCTGAATGCGAGCGTTCTCCAAACAATGTGCACCATTTTGCAGAAAACTTAATTTGCTCCTTATTAGCTCAGGCTTTGCCATTTTGCCATTGTGACGGCGTCGCGATTCGGAGAACTTTTGCTCCAGCCCTCTGGAGATATTAAGCGGCGCAAAATTGAGTTTTCTTTTTGTTCGCATTCTATGCGTGTAGGTAAGTGCCTTCAAATTCTTCCATCGTTCATTATTAAATCTCATTGAGGCGTATTTTATATTTCATTGTTACGGCTCGTTTCTATTGTTTATGTTCCCACCCTCAATTCAAGCCTAAACTACACTATTATCACCTAATAAAACAATTTCTACAAAAACTACAAGTGGCTTTCATTCAGGATAATGTTCTGATTATAGTAACCAGATCCTATATC
>JAOEHK010000004.1:353185-412619 GCA_025447835.1 Labidoglobus nevermanni
GTACAATAGGCCCGCTCAGATTCTTAATGTAATTCTTAATGAAAGAACGCCCATCCAAGGGTTCTAGGATTTCTAGACCTGCCGAAAGAGGTCTGTTGAATAAAATCAGATACTGTAGGTATAAGTAAGGACCAATAAGGAAGTAACTACTGTACTACTCTCCATACAAGATTCTGAAACTTACCCGCCTGGAGATGTAGGACCCCTTTAAGAGATGCGGTACAATAGGCCCGCTCAGATTCTTAATGTAATTCTTAATGAAAGAACGCCCATCCAAGGGTTCTAGGATTTCTAGAACTGCCGAAAGAGGTCTGTTGAATAAGATCAGATACTGTAGGTATAACTAAGGACCAATAAATAATTTCTGAAACTGTGTCTGTTTGCTTAATGATAAATTGATCCGATAATAGAATGAGGAGTCGTTAAACATTCACACCACCTCCTCTTCCAGTAATTAGTGGTAATCTTAGATTTGGGAAGCTCTCAACAAAGAATATCTGCAAAATCAATAAAGCTAATCGAATTGTGCATTTAAGGCAGTCGGCGTGGCCTCTGGGTAGGCAGGGGCTGTGAAGCAACCCCATCGGCAAGTTGAAGTAATATCCTCCAAGGAGCCATCGAAGAAGCGGCGCGGCTTAGCCGCACTCATTAGCTGGCCGGGGTCGCGGATCCGATTTCAATTAGAATGATCGACTGCGCGGGCTTGCAAGTCAGCGTCTCGTTACTGCCCCCCTGCACCTCGTCATCATCGGATGATGAATGCGAGGCGAACGAGAAGGCGCAAGTGGATTCCATCCACATTGGACATCCCGCCAGCGAACTTTGTCCACCTTTCAGATGAGAGCGCAAAAATAATTGCGCTCGCCGCCGCCGCCAAGGATATATGAGAAGATGAACGTGTTCAATGAAGGGGAAACGAATTTTATTACACTTTAGTGCGACAGCTCGAAATAAAACTGTGGAATTGTTGGCATCGCTTCGCATCCAGCCGAAATCCCGCAGGATTCGCACACCAACAGTTTCGATATCGTCCGAAATAAGTTAGCGGAAACTTTAACATAAATTCTTACACTCCTTTAGCTCTCTAATGAAATATTTATCAAACCGAAAACGCTTGCCAGCGAATTGATAACTTTTCTTCTGCCTCCTGTTTGTTTTCCAAACCTGCCAACTTTAAATTCGCCATCCGAATGGGACAGGGCTTCTATCCGACGCGTTCTGCGAACATCTTATTTGCCGATTTGCGTCTAACACTAAGAAGTCGAACGTTGGGGAGGGAAGCCGACGTCGCCCGAAAAGCAATCCGGCAGCAAGCGAATGCGATAAATGGCGAATGCGTTTGCATTAATATGAAACAGGCTTATCGAATTCGCGTCACTACCATCGGGGGTGAACTGGTGAAAAATGGATATCTCGCTGACTCACTTGGCGTATGCAAATCGAGACGTTTGCAATTGCCAGGCACGCAAGGTGTTGGCGAAAAATTGAAAACCACCCCCACCCCCGCTCATTGCACTTGGCTTGCTTGGCATAGGATGAGCAGGCGCGTCAATTAAATGAATTTATGTCGTCACACCCAGAGTGATAAGAGGTCAGTCGCAAATGTCTATTTGTCGCAATAATTCGAGCGATGGGCCGCACCCTGCACCTCTTCGCTAATTACGCGTCGCCGGGAGCGGCACGCACCACAATGAATCGCTGATCGAATGATAACGTCAGCGATATTGCCGCGATAATGTGAGCACATATGTCAACTGCGTTGGTCGGATGTGTGTGAGAATGTGGGCAATTATGGAGCCGAGATATCGATGAAGTTGCTGATGATATTAGCTGGAAGAGCGAAAAGAATTACGACGAGCGAGCGTGGTCCGGCAGGCTGAAGTCGATGGTGTTGGCGTACTTGCAATCCGAACGCAATTTGATTTGGTTGGAGTCTTACGGCCCCATGGGAATCTAATCTGGTCTAAGCTCGACTTGCAACTGGTCACGATATGAGAGATGAGCAGCAAGTTAGCTGCTGCTGCCTGCGAGCAAAACTCAATATTCAGCCGGCTGGAAACCTTATTAAGGCTGCCACTCAGACGGAACATGGAACATGTCAGATCGTATGCAGATGGACACCATGTCCTGCGTCTAACGATCCTCCGACCGACCGTCTCTGCACCCAGGAACGGGGATCAAACGCGGAGCCAACGCCAGCCTTTGCGCCTTTTATCCGCGACCATAAATTTGCCGAGCGCAAAGTGTGGCAGACTGAAACAGGGATCGTGTCAGTTCATTAAGAAGTTGGACGGAGCGTAATTGATCGGCTGGTAGGCTTGCCACAAAAACATGTTAACTAATAGGCACCTAATTGATGTTTTGGTCGCGAGTGCAGCTGAGGAGAGCAAGGAGAGGAGAGCGCACGAAGCTTGAGCGCACAATAGATCTGGCCGGGATGCTGGCAGCTAGCAGCAGGAGCGCAATAGGTTAATATCTCCTGAGATGCCGCAAGGTGGGAATGAGAGAGGCAATGGGGTCCCCTCTCAGGGGCACTATGATTCTTCCGGCATTCGTTCTCTCGATCCTGCCGTTTTCCCGAACTTGCTCCCATTCCTGTTCATCTAATGTAGCATTACAATACAATGGCATCCAGCTCGTAAATTTACTACGCGATCCTTATTTTTACATTAAATTTTAAACAACGCCTCTCTTTCCGTTTACTGTACAGTTTGATACAATCCTATACCACTTACAGCTCCACGACCTTTCCTTTTATCTTCCCTGCTGAAATTTCAATGAATTAAATCTTCCAAATATATTACCACAAATCTAATTTCTGTAATATTGTGTGACTAATCTTGGATAATATGAGCCTCAGGTTTCTACATTAATTCAAATGCTGCTTTCTATTGGGGCTAGTCAATAGTATCAGCTCTCGAATGTCTCGAAGATAAAACATTACTGATGATGTAAAAGAAGTTGTGTCCTCCAAATATTTTAAAATATTTTAAAATATCTCAAAATACAAACAAAATATTATATGATGAATTAGTTGTTAAGATGTTTTGGAGAAAAATTACTGGTGACCTATAATAAGTTGTGCCGTATTTTTTTCAAATATTTTAAAATATTTCAAAATGTGTATACAATAATATATATTATTGTATATTTTAAAAATAAATTTATTTAAAAAGATTTAAAATATTCCTAAGAAATATAACTCAGAAATATTTTAAACCTTTTTAAATATATTGATCATTGAATATAGGATTTGAAATAATTGATATTTGGTGTTTTATAATGCTGAAACGAATTGCTACCAACTAATTTATAATTGGAAATATAAACGAATGCGTTGGTAAATTTGATGGAAACGAAATCGACACGCAGAGTGAGAAACAGCAAAACGGATTGCGTACGGATCGTAAGCGTCCAATTTGACCCCAGGGTGTCATTCTCTTAAACACGGCGTACATCTTGATGGCCAAATCGCAGCTCTACGGTTCGAAGATGCTCAATTCAAGCAGTCTAGAACTTCATTTGTATCCCATCGATTGCCATCTTGCTGTTTGTCCTCCCGACATATTTGACATTCCATCTCAAATGCGTCGTGTCGTAATTTTCTCAGAAACGCGCACACCGAATGTTTAAATCATATCGCCCATGTTTTATTAGTTTAGAAAATGTATGTGCAGGCCATTTCTTGTTACATTTGCGGTGCCTGGCACTCGAGCGAATTAGAAAGCAGGACGACGCCTTGCAAGACAGCTGGACCAGATTCCTAATTTCGCCGATAAGGAATTCAAGCAGATGATCAGTCTCTCCATCCCTAGGGTAGGCACGCAGCGTTGGCTCGGAATACAAATGCCCGCCGCACAATGTTCTCAAAAACCAGGACGGCCTTTTTCCTATTCCCCTAGGCGCGTCATAAAACATTGCAAACTGCAATTTCCAAATCAATCAAATGCTCTCCCGCTTGCCGCCCTGGCGAAATGAAACAGTACACCATGCGAATTGCTCAATTTAATTAAAGCAAAGATTTGCTTGCGTCGCGAAGCCCTGCGCCAACTTCGGTGTTGTTCGGTCTCTTCTGCGATTCACGTTCAAACTTTTCAAATTCCCACCAAAGCGGCTGCCTGCAATGCCATCTGGGATTTGTAAGAATTTGTTACGTTCAAGTTGGGCTTGGAGTTTGGACAGTGGCCTCCCTTGTAGACGGACGCCGTGCTCGTAATATTTTTCATAAATCATTGGACGCAGACCTGTCGCAGTCCCATCCATGTGACGCCCCAGAAGCGAAGGAAAGAAAGAAAACGTGAAAATTCGAAACTGAAATGTGTGTACATGCAATGAATTATTATTTTCACCACGGAATACCGCAGAGGAAGAAGGCGCCTTGGGACATACTTATATCTGTTCTGCAGCTACATCTCTCGTTAGAATTCCATTTTGCCCTCTTTGTGCTGCCCCGCACAATAATCCGTGCTCCTGGATGGCTTTGTGTAGGTTTAATATTGAATATTGTCATTGTGGGCGCTTGTAGAAGGGAATAATGAGATATTTGTCGTGTGGCGAAAGGTGGGCCGAAACTCGATAAACATTGGCGAAGAAAACGAACTCGCTGAACAAACAACCGGCGACCACAAACACCTATCCACTCATGCAAAACACAGATTCGTGCTGGAAGGACTGCGAAGGACCTCGGTCGCATTTGCAAACGCAAAGAGGAGCCGCGTGCGTTTCTTTTATCTCACGCCTCGCCCGAAAAGGATGGGGTTCTGTCCATTTCCCTATCGCTGATGTGATGTTTGCTGAACTGATGTGCTCCCCGGTGGATTGCCCAACTTTTCGCCTTGACAAAACGAACGTTGGCCACAATGCAATCGCTCGACCAAGTTTCCACGAATGCGTGCGACCAAATTCAATCCTCGATAATTTTTCACGCCGAAAAAACTTTTGTCGCCTTCAAGTTCGAATGCGTGTTTTGACCGAATGCCCTTGGGTGTGATCAATTATCGTCTTTTCATAAATGCGCCGGCGATGAACAAACACTTCGCCTTCCAATGGCATGTGAATGAATTCGGCGGCGAAAAATTGTCGAATGCGCGAAGATAGTGCGGATCATGCAAATACGAATGAAACAAGCGTGGAGAATGCGATGGCGGCTCCCGATCCCAACTCCCGAGCGTCACACTCTGCCTCAATTTTCGCACTGGATGAAAGGATGCAGAGTATTGTGTTGCATGCCGACACGAATGCTTTTCGCACGTCTTCTGCGCCATCATTACAATCACATTCATGGAATCGAGGCGCGATCTGTATACGAGAGCTTTTCCGAAGAAAGCGACAACAAAGTAAAGCGCCGAAATGGCTTACATTGCACTTGAAAGGAATACGCCTGAAAGGCGTCGGAATCAAATAAACAATTTGTTTTTCTTCCAATTTTATGCATTAAAATTTCATTTTGCACACAATATAATCTATTAAGATCCATTTTAAAAGATGTGTTGCCTATACTAGAAAACCTATAGTATATATAGTCTACATAGTATATCATATATACCTATAGTCTTATCTATAGTATATATAAGGTATATATATATATATCGTATATCACGTATTAGAAATAACACACAAAATAATTTATTACGATCCATTTCAAAAGATGTGGTCGTAATACTAGAAAACCTATAGTATATATATATATAGTATACCCAGTGTATAATATATACCTATAGTGTTATGTAACTATATATATGGTATATATAGCATATATACTATACTGTACATATGGTATATAGTATATCTCTTATTAAAAATAACTTCTTCAAAAGTACTATACCCTATATACTATATTTCATATACCATTGTATATATAGCATAGTATATATTGCACATGATATATATATATATAGTTAATATACGCTTTATCATATGTAGTATATTACATATAACACTTAGTGGATATAGTATATATAGGGTATTATAGTATGCAGTAGTTTTGACAACAATGAAATTGTTTTTAATATTAATAACAATAATTTATGACAATTGTAGTTAAAGGTAGATATAGTTAAAGAGCGAATATATTGAATTCACTCGAATCTACTATGATCTTCCTGTTCTATCCTACGATTTAAATTTTCTAATTCTTCTTATGCCAGTTATTATCATAATCTGATTACTTTTACAATTGATTCTCTACGTTAACTTTCTGTATCTGAATTTTATGAAGACGTTTCTTAGAAATATGAAGG
This sequence comes from Labidoglobus nevermanni, assembly GCA_025447835.1. Taxonomy (NCBI): domain Eukaryota; kingdom Metazoa; phylum Arthropoda; class Insecta; order Coleoptera; family Staphylinidae; genus Labidoglobus; species Labidoglobus nevermanni. The sequence goes on from JAOEHK010000004.1 coordinate 359,425, forward strand.
AAGCTATGGCATATTGTAAATTTGAAAACATGCATTGTAAGCGAGTTTGCAGATAAAAGCAAACCGATATCGGGCGAATGTTAGCACTGATGTGCCGTTAGTGATGAAAGAGCTCTGCACTAGGTGCCGTCATTCAAAGCGAACAGATCGCTGGATGTGTCAACTCCCCCAGGATCCAAGTGCACTGCCATCTTGCACGACACCTAAATATCCAGCAGCGCGAGGTGACAACTGGCAGGACAGCTTTATGTCTCCAGTATGTTCGCGCCGGTGCCATCCACATTACCATACCTACACGCTCTTAACACTTCATCAAATGTTCACCGCAGGCCGTGCTGAAATATTCACGAATCATATTACATTTCGAAATAATACACTTTGAACCCTCGACAATCAAAACGTGGGCGCTTGCAATGCATGGCATTATGGTTTATTGTCGTTTGCTAATCAAAATGCGCATTATTTTCGTATGCAGTCAATGTAATTTCCACCTGGCAATCATATTAACTTTCGGCCATCGGGGGATGGGCAATCGGAATGCAAATTGTTCGGCATGCGCCACCATTCGGGCAAAAAACAACATCTCATTACGATGTGACCACCACATTGATCACTGTTTGCTAATCCCAGGCCGCACGTTGATTAGTGCGGCTTGTCAATCAATCCCGGGCGGTGTCACTCCCCGACTACATGTCAGAGCTAATTGCAAAATTAGATCTACACTGTTTCGCACCCTGTCTACAATTAGCTGGCCTAATTCCGAACGTCTTCGGACTGATCCAAGCTGTCAATTACACTTCGCTTAGTTATGAATTGCGGATCGGGGGTGGAAGAATTCAGAGCGTAAGACGAAAAACTGTGGGCTTGCCTATGAAAGAGGAGCTCGGTGCGCGAGGGAGAAACGCAGAGTGCTCCAGAACGCTCCTGTCGACGACGCAGGACCTGTGTGCAGATATAGGAGCGACTAACGGGACAGGCGTGGCGGCAATCCTCGCATTGGCGGCCGCACCGCCCCCGCGCGGATTTCATCCGAAACCGCCCCTATCTTAATCCGCACTTTGCGGCGTGCACCTCGCCGAAGAGGCGGAAAATCAACGTGCCAAACTTGGCAAAATGCTCAATGTCACCCTCAGATGACTAAAGCAGCCCCTCAACCTCTAACGGATGCCCTTATTAAGTAAAACAGTCAATCTCTTAGGATTTTTCGCTACCAAGGGTTTTATTATAGTTTAACGAGAGCCAACATGGTATTTCCGGTTTTGTAATATCAACTCGCGCTGAAATTAATAATGGATGACGTTGATATTGTGCTCTGGAAACGTCGCAAAGTCATGAACATTCGTTCATGCAGTTTGCGAGGTGGTTTCGAAGGAGAGCAGCAGGCGAAAGGACGACGTCTGCACTCGCAGAATTTAACGGCCAGGAGGCTCACACCTCAGAGACGAAACTGCCTCCAGAAATTGAATTTATAAGCATCAATCTACATTTTACGATTCCCTAAACGTGAATGTTATTATAATCATTTTATGGACGGAATACTATGTTGTAAAATAAAAGAATACATTTAGATGAAGGTTTATGGCGAAATCTAATGGGGAAATACTTTGGTGTTTCCTCGCCTATATTCTTTACCGTTTCTTGTTTATGTTTCGGCATCATTCTGTTACATAGTTCTATAATAAATGAAACCTGCTAACTAATTAAAGAATATGAACACATCCTAGTGCACATTCTACTAATAGATTTTTCTACATTTATCTTCAACCTTATTTCCTATTATCAAGGCCGGCTCCAGATAAAAGCAATCGATGCGTTACATCAATGAGTTGCGATCATGTTATCGCAGAGTTACGATCACTTCATCGCCGAGTGGGGTCAGGTCATCGCAGAGTTCCGATCACGTCATCGGCGAGTTCCGATCAGGTCATCGCTTTGGGACACGTCAATGACTGTTTTGCATCGGGACACTAAAATGCTGGAGCCAGTACTCCCCATAATATTTCATTTTACAATATTAACTAGCAATGTCAGAAAGTAAATTGCGTTCCGAACAAAAATTAACTTCGGATGGTAAAAATGACAATAAATCAGAATATTTGATTAACAGAACGGAGTAGGCATCAAGGGATTAAAGCATCGATCAAAAGTGAATGAGGACGAGTCGGTGAAGTCAAGCAAGAAAGAGGGGCGGCCATCCAGGACGAGACAAACGAAAATGATTACATGGAGGAATAAGTGCAGATACCTCATCGAAAATAAATACGAGCATAATCCAGTGCTGCAATTCGCTGGGTGTCCTCGTACCCTCGACCTCCTCCGACTTGCGAATTATGCGTTCTGGTCCAAGGTACATGCGTGCCCCGAGCAAATGTATTTATATGATGCAACGCGTGACTCGGGCAACATTGTGCAAAAGGTGGATGCAGGAGGGTGGCTGCAACTCCTTGGGGATCGCAGACTTGGATGATGGAAGCTCGTGCTCAATCCCGGTAACGCGTCTTTTCAATCTGCACCCTTCATTACAATCCGACGCCTTTTTTCTGCTCCTCATTTCTCACTCGTGCGCGCTCTCGTCTTCTGCTGTTTCTGTTTTACGCCTGTGATCTGATTTGTTCCGCAAATGTTCGCCACTGAATGTACATTTGTTTATGCAAAATTGAATAATTTACATGCATCTGAGGAGAGTGCGAAGCGATGTAAAATATTTATTGTCCAAGCGACGAATGCGCAACCGGGCGGCGAATGCAGATGTTAAAGTTGTGGCGGCACTTTATAGTGGAGATGGGAAAGGCGATCCAATGGATGATGCTGGCTGGCCGTCCTCGGAAAAGGATAAAAGTGGCGGGGCATTGACTGAGAATGCATAAGGAGACTAACTGAATTCCAGACTGGAATTGAGGGCACCCACCGGGCTCGTGAAATCCATCACATCGCCTTTTCATAGCCGCACGTCTGTGCCCTGCTGGGGCGAGAATAAATATCAGCAGAAATGTCGCACAGCACGGATACATAGTGTGTTCCAACGCGGCCCGCCCGCCTAAGACGAGAGGCAAGAGGCCAAAGGACGTGCGCACTATTACTAGTCCATCTCCGATGAATAGATAATACAGGCAGGCAATTGCTGAGCGAACCAGCCAGGGATATTGCGATGCAAATTTTTGTGCGCCTCCTTAGGACGGGCTGCATAAATCTTCCAGTTTGTGGCAATTTCGGGGCGCTGCCACTTCATGGAGCACACAATCAGTTACAAAGAGAACACGGAGAGGATGAACAAGTGGATACCACGCTTTTCGGCAGACACTTTTCCCCGCTTTGTACACACGCAGGTAGACTTCTTGTTGCATCATTATCTGATTTTACATTGGCTCTCAGTTCTATCCGTTAAACGTGAAAAACTAAACAAGGTTTCTGCTTTCTATATTGATACAATTTCATGAAATTGAGTTTAGTAGTTAATCTATACTTGCTCCTTCACAAATTATTGTGTTTACAATAAAATATGTATATTACTGCAAACAAAAGCAAATAGACAATTTAAATTATTCAAAACCTATTCCATTTCGGCCCGAAAATTTTCCTTTGTATTTTCGACAAGTTCCTGTGGCCACCATCAACGAAGCCACTGCTGCTTGACAATATTTTCATCGCTCGGGTCACTTCAAAATTTCCCCGGAGAGCGTACAGCACTGACCACTGAGTGGACAGTATTATTTTTCATTTCATTCGGCGCACACCTTTGGCCCCATTTTCCTAAGCCCTCTCACCTCCCCCATGCTCCTCCAACGTATTCTTGCCGCCCACATGCTCCTCCAGCAATATACCACAGACGTCTTTGTGCCAACTTTTTATAGAGGCACGTTTTCCAGGTATATACCAATTTAAGTTTAGAGGCACACTACAAATTAGAATATGTGCCACTCATATCCTTCGTATACAACTAAATACTACTCGGTTTCGACATTAATATTTAAATGAGAATTCCTCCAAAATTCTATTGGTTTCCAGAGAAACTTGAATTAAGGATTCATAAAACTTATTTATAAGCTAGAAAAACATAGAGAAGTCATTGTTATTTATTTCTCTTAGGAAATTGCACGCATCTATAGAATATCGCACTTTTCATTTTCTGTGGTTCGATTTTTAAGTCAAAGAATTTCAGAATTCGCATGAATATCATTTCTCAATTTAAATTGTGTAATATCTGCAATTGCTAACAGGAGAGCAAAATGTGTGAGGAGGTAGGTGGCACAAGCGATCTCCTTCTGATCTGATCTGTTAGCAATTGCGAAAATTAGCTAGATTCCACACAATTACGAGATTTTCAGGGATTCCTTGACGAATAAAGAACAATGATCTCCTTAAGCATTCTGTTCTCCTGATACAAGGTTTAGAAAATTGCCTGTTTTCAGCCCAGTTTTCGCGTTTGTATAGAAATGTAGGTATGCAGTACAGGAGTCTTAGAATCTTTGTAATCGAGGGAGTCCTATCAGAATAAGCGTAAGCACATTCCTATTTGTACAAGAATTCGAAGCAATTCCAAAATCAACCTTAGTAGGTCAAAGCCTATCTTGGCAATTTATGGAATTTACTTGGAATTAATGTAATCGACAGTAGTTTTAGAGAATCTAAGTGTATATATATTTCTAAATTTCATGGAAGCATGAGTACGATATGTATTTACACCATTATTTTGTAGAATAAAATATGCAAAAATTGTGTATCGATTTTAAGCGGGATCGTACGTCCATGTCATGTGTCCCCTGAGAAAACCAACCCTTCTATGCTCAGGTCCTCGCAAATATATTTTAATTATGGGAATTAATTAATTGGAAAAATTACTTTAATACATTAAATGTCCAGTTGAACATATTCTTACTTAATTATTACATTCTGTGTCCCCTACAACGATTGCATTACAAATACAAATATTATTATAGTATATTTAGTATAAGGGCATACATCCTCTATGAGCATTTGGAATGAATATCCTTATTAATTGTAGTTGGCAGAGATCTATTCTAGAATCGGCAGTTAATGATGATGCATTCGCATTGGGTCGATTTCCAAACCCTTCGTCCTTTTTGGAAAGACGTAAGCGTGATTGTGAATGGATCTAAATGAAACCAAGTGATGTATAGCGCGAATGAGTCGTAAATCTGTAGGATTGTCCAGTCACGTTCCTAGCACGTTCGATTTAGATTCAATACAGATTTTCGTCTGGACATAGCCGTGGCAGAATGTGGGCATGAGTGCCGGAAGGGTTTCCCGTGCGGCAATAAAGTAGCGGACACGTCAGAGATGGCGACACTGGACGGCATGCGCCTGTGTCCTGGCTATCCAGTCTATCTATAACCATTCGGGCCATCCTTTCGCATTCCAGCTCCAGCGGCAACGAATTATATCTCTTGTCACGGCTGTTCATTTGTAGATGGAGTTTTTATCCCCGAGGGCCCATCCCCAATCACGAGCTGAGAAAATTGCTTATCTCTGCGCGTCGGTGGCGAGCTTGTTAAAGTTCGCGAGCGGAACGCGGGGGATGGCGGGGCTGTCGGTGGAAAGCCAAGGCAATGAACTGAATGCTTACCTACAATACAACTCGATGTGTCAATTACCGTTGAGTACTCGCAGCCCATTCGTTTAATGGCACTTGTAATCAACCGCATCCTTACCGATTCAGCCGCCGACAAGCATCCCCCATTTCTTTGCCGTTTTCTTGCGTCGCTTCATCTCCACGCCGCGTTCGTTTTACTTAAAATAATGCCCGATTCATCATCACTTATCATCATCCAGCCAGCCTTAATCTTGAGCGCGCGAAGCCTTCGCGCTTCCCTTCACTTTTTATTTTTTGCACCTCTTCATCACGTCTGCTTCTGCCGCTTCTATTTGTCAAACCGAACCAATCATCTTCTCGCTCTTAGCATCGCGAAATCACTCGTTTTTGTGATTTTAAATATTGAATGAGGAAATTAAATATTTTCACGCAGCGTGCAGACAGGATAATGACAATCGGTGGCTGAGCAGCGGCTGAGACGCGCTTTTCAAAGTCTATTGACGTTCTTTTTGCTCGTTGTAAAAAAATTTGCTGGCAAACTCAGGGAAATTCCCTACTGACAACGCTAAAAATTCCAATGTGCAAACAAGTTGCACGAATGTTCAGACGCATGCTTAGATATAAAGTTTGCCAAGTCATTTATCTTATCTTAGCGAAGAAATCTTTGCAAGGGACATGTTAAAAAGAATTTGTATTGGAAATTGTACCTGGCATCGTAAAATAAGGGAGAAGCATTCAATATTTCTTCATTTGTCACTTTACCGCCCATATATAATAGATATGAAGTTTAATTCTGGTTCCAAATACATTGCTTTAATGAGAGGAATACTGAAGAATGACTATTTATTTATTATAAGATCTGATCAAGATCCTGAAGGAAATGCATATGTGAATTCTCGCTAATTCCTAAGAAAAACCACAAAAACTCTCACCTACACATTTCTTCATTTTTCTCTGGAACTAGTAGGAATTCAGAGATGTGCCTTATACCATCAGATGCGCAATTAAATGCCACAGGGGATGCACTTTAAGTCATCTCGATATACCTAGTAGTTCCTGAGGAAAACCACAAAAACTGCGAACACGTCATCGCCGAGTTTCGATGGTGTCATCTCCCGCGTTCGCAACTCGGCGATGACGCAATCGCAGTTTTTGTCGTTTTTCTTAGGAACAACTGGGTGTATCGGCATGATTCAAAATGCCTCCTGTGTGGCGATTAATTGCGCGATTTTTCTCAGAAATAGGTATATACAGGTATTTTTAATTACGACCAAAGGCACATGAAATAATTTCATGGCTATTCTTGCATGGTAAACAGTAGCCGATTAGCATCGTTTTTGGCACTGATGCCATTAATTTGTGAACATGTGCATCGTTTAATATGGGTGACATTCGGACACAACGCGGAAATAACAAGCGCGTAATAAAATTTAGCGGATTCTCGCACAAAACGGGTGTGGCAGTGGCAGAGTAGGCCGGAAAATTGCCGAATTGTTCTTTGCACGCCTGTGTGTGTCTTTTATACGCCAGCAGGGCTGCACTCCGTTATGCACCCCTTAGATATGCATGCACATACGCTGCGAATATGCCGCTGGCTCATTGATAATGCATGTTGCATTTACCCTCGATGCAATGGCGTAATGAGGGTGCATTCACATTAAAAGGGCGCGTTCAAAGATTGACGCGCATTTCGGCAAACAAGTGCGAAATGCTGGTGGAAATTGGCGCAGCATTCGAATGCTGCATTCGGATGGCCATTGAGTCGTTTTGCTGCTCATTAAAACAGCGAACCCCTGACCTCACAAGCACACTTTATCAATGCGCCTACCATTCATATCGTATGCATTTATTCCCTTTATTGCGTTACAAATTGTCGCAGCGAAATGGCGCTGATTGTGTGAATGCGTCTCGTTATTACGCACAATTTTTATGTGCCTGAGTCAGTCCTAGAATGGACGAAGGTGGCGGTTTTCTATGTCAAATACTCTTGCACGAAGCATTAATGAGGTATTGAACAAATAGAAACAAAAGGAAATTCTATTTACCCACTTAATTGCTCTTTGTTTCTGGGAATCCAATTCGTGGTTGAATCTCATTATCATTGTCAATATATTGTAGGTGATTAATTCTAATCTACAATCTTAGGCACATCAGAATTGGACGAATGCATCGATATGAAATATTGGGCATGTTCCTTTGAAAATTTCTTTAAAAGAATTATTATAAAGAAGGCACTCCGTTCTGGACAGAAACAATGGCATTGATTAATAATGATGTTTATAATTAATAGCGCGTATCGATTCAATTCGCTAGCGTAATTAAATAATAAAATATTATTGCAATAATTTGGTGCAATTATGGTCGACCGACGAGCAGAGAGCGTGAGTCCTAAAGGGTTAGAGCTTTATCGGATAATGGACTAATTAACTGCAGAGATCTCCTTAATGGCCTTCGGTTGTGTTAATTACCTATTTACATAGTCGGACATCAATTCCGCAGCGCTGCAGATTCGCCATTCGTATGCGGGACCGTCTGACACTTTCGGAAATCCGTAACGAAATATCGACGAATTTGAATCGTGCATTGATCCGTCGCCTGTTTAGTGCCTAATTAGAGATGGACGCTTGCCACCGCAGTCCGTCTATCTAATTGGAGTGAATTATTCATGCAAGTCCGATGCGATTGCAAATTGGTGCTTTTAAGTCGACACGACCATCCGTCTCAATGACGATGCCTGCTCGCTGAACATACTTTCGGAGTCCTGTCTGGAAGTGTCATCTGTCACACAACTGTCCCGACTTATCACGCTATGCAGTCCGAATAGATAGCTACATGACCGCATCGTTCTCTCTGCTTCATTCTGAGATGGGCCATGAAATTCTAGAATGGGATTCATTTCACGCACGATTTTATTCTCAAATGAACTCATTTTTTCATCCACGTCTTAAGTAAATTCTATAGAAACTTTCCAAGAAAAATCCCATATAGAGAAAGTATTTTAGTACAATTGTTGGAATATGTTGTGTATTCGTCCTCCTTCTGGTTCATATTGTAGGCGCAAATCAAGAACACACAGATTACAGTTTGTGTCTTTAACTATTTACCTAGTCAACTTACTCAACGATAGTGTATTATTATGCCAACAAGGACGAGAAAATGTAATTGCAAAAGTGAATTACGCATGCATATGATAATAATGAATTTAAATTAGTTAATGCACTTGAGACCAACCAACGGGGGTAGTGGTGGCGGTGGCCACTGAAGGACAATAAGCATTAACTTTTTAGCATTTTATCATACATGCGAGAAGTAGAGAACGAGGAACGGTGGAAAGCAGCGGGACTACATTGCTGGTGGTCGTTTTCTGGCCGTGGCATCTTTTTCCCCGGGTTATCATAAATTCCAAATCCATCCCGCGTCTAAATACTTCTCACATGCTCGTTACGCATTAACGAGGCCATTCCATTTCAACGTCCACGCCGCGGACCCCATCTGGGGCCGAAACCTAATCTAAACTTTCATAACCCTGTGAAACCGAGAAAATCACACATTGTTGGGATCGCGCCCCCAACGCGCCCGCTCACGTTAAATCCTTTCGCTAATTGAATTCTGGTATCGGTGGCGTGTTCTTTTTCCCCATAGCGGCTGAATTTCCGGTTGGCAAACAGACACAACGTCCATTTGCGGAATGTGGTAAACCGTTCGATTTGTGAAGCGACCAACAAGATGACTGGCGGTTTGGGTAGCGGGTAGCGATGAGAGGACTATCCAGGATAATGCGACGGGTCACCAGGTGACGATTTGTCACATCTCGCAAGGCACCGAACAAGCTTCCGCCATTTCGTCGCGCACCACCAGAGAATTAAACTCGTTGCCCACAGGATAATTGCTGAGCAAATACGGAATGCACGGGCAATGAATAAATGAGATAAACAAAACAAAGTTTCGAAACAAAATTACTCGTAATTAGCAAGTTTGCGGTCTCGTAGTGCACCTAGTTTAATACAGCTCAGGACAATGTAGGAGACATGCGTGCATAGGGCAAATGGATGAAGACCAGGCCATCAAAAACGAAGATTTACAGCCCACATTAGTAATAATTAAATTGCACATTATTAAGTTTAAGAGGGTCACTCATTCGCCGTGCTGCAATTTTAATCATCCCGTCGACTCATTGAACCTTGCCTCGTGAAGGGTAAACATTGGAATCTTGACATGACCAAAGCAAGCAACCGCGAAGCACTTTAACTCACGTCCGGTGACCGTTCGGGGAATGCTCGCGTAATGGAAATGGAGGCAGGCAAGGAGATGAGATGCCAAACATTCATAATTGGATTTGGGCATTCGAGGAACCTCCTTGACATCTTGGATCAGATTCGCAATAAATCGCATGGCTCATTGATGCACATCGCACACCATGTGGTTTCGAATCAATGCGATGCTCGAATTGATAACATACGGTGACCCACTTGGCATCGTTTTTTAGCAATGTTTCGATACCTTCAAGGGCCCAACGTGCGCGCCCCATTGTAAACATCTGCGACAGGTTTTTCAAGTGCAACACTGATAGCCGGCAATAATTCGCACAACAATGGGTGTCTAATCAATGAATGATTGTCGGTGGCCTCAGACCTACTGCATCATTCGACCAGCCGGATCATCCCCCGACTGCGGCGATGGCGGATGGAGGGATGCTGGCCAAGCCGGTGCACTGCCTGCCACTTAGTTCTTGGTTATTCGATACACCGCACACATTGCGCACTTATAATTAGAATGATAATGGTTAAATAAAAAGTAGACGGCCAACATGCAGCAGGCGTATGTCGGAGGGGTGTGTGTGTGGGCTCTTTGTGCGGCGCACCCTGCCAAGCAGCACTGACAGCTCTAGGGGTTGATGCTTGATAAATCTGTTCGTGGATTATGCATTTTTCGGCCATTATATTAGCATTCTGACGGCCAATTTTATGGCTGAGATTTCTCTATCCAGTTTCATCTATGGCAATCAGGGTCTTGAGGCAAGTCTCACCCATTAAAACTGAGAAAGTTTGAAGAATAGCTTATTATCATAGCAATATCCTAAATATTAATTTAGGCAGTGGCCATAAAGCAAATGTAGAATGGGAACCTGCTTGCTTAATGTTGGATGGTACTTGTGAGCAAACTTTAGTGCCTTAGATTCAGGCGCGAATGAAAAAGCGGGAGGGATGCGTTCGAGAACGCATTCAAAGCCCCGAAAGGAGGAAATTTTTTGGTGGGTTTTGATAGGGAGGCTGCGGAGGGGTGACCAGAGTGTAGTGACCAAATGGGATAGAAGGGACTGCCAGCAGTAGCAGTGACATATGGCTTTATAGCACCGAAGCGTCCTTCGCGCCGAACGAACAACAATTCCACTCCACGCAGGACTTGCGAGCTTCGCAACTTGCAGGACAATGGGATGCTTCGCCAATCTGGCCACGTGCTTATACCCAGCATGCACATACACATCCAGGGGTGGCCGGAAGACCCATCAATCAATTACGAAATTGCCCAGCAAATCTGATGGTGGCCAGGATGTGTCACAGAGAAGATATCGCTATTTCTACAGCCAAGGATAACACCTTGAATGGATGAAATGATAAATAAGACATTTACGAGGTGATACAATATAAGTATCCAAGCCCAAAACTGGTTAGAAGTATCTAATGTTCCCATGCGTTCAATTTTCACTGTTTGCAGTAACAGGGAGCGAGACATTAAAGGGAAAATGAAAATTTCTAAGGAGCAACAGCGAACGGAGTAAACGACGATGGAAAGAGAGGATGGGGTGAATGGTGGCGAAGTGCTCTTCCGTGTTTCCTCCGCGTGGATGTCAACTATTCAATAACATGCAAGTTTGTCAAATGCGTTGTTGGATTAGTCGAAATTGAGGAAAACGATGCGAATTGATACGGAGGCTGGTAACAATAGCGAATTGCACCCCCTTTCCACAATGGCTGAAGTAATAACACATAGATTCGCGTTAGGCGAGTGGAAGAAACGGCGAATTGGTGAACTGGTCGAAAATTGCATTCGAGCATAAAATTTTATTGCACCACGAACGCGATCGTCCCAGAATGTCGATTTTCCATCAAATGAGTTGTCAATCTCCATTCCTACGATTCCTTAATCTTACAGATACTCAATTTTCATCTGCAATATCGTATAGGAAAGTTGTCACTTGAAGTGTTAAGCATGAATGCAGAATCATTTCGAGATAATGAAGCACACATTTGAACATTTGTTTATCTCTGATTTAGTGGTAGATAAAAACGAATTAAGTGAACAGTTGTCCCGGTGAAGAACCCCAGTCTGATTGCATCCAATCTGATCGAATTGTTAAGTGTCCTCTCGGCTTCTCACCCCATTCAACTTTCATCACTCTTCACTGTGCCATGCTAAACAATCCGATAAAGTTGCTGTCATTGTTTAACTATCAGCTATTTCTTTGGCAGGTGATGCTAACGATGCCCAGTCAACCCTGCTCGGTGAATATTGTTAATAAAGTTGCTAGATTAACCATGACATGAACGTTGCAATTACAAAAGCAATTCGAATACATGCCAAATGTGCATGGGGTAATAATCATAATTAATGTCCAAATTGGTAAATGTACGTCACAATCGACAGCCAGTAAGGCAGTAACACTAATTCGCCATCTGGGAATTCGCCACACGCAACTACGATAATTATTTAGCATCAATTATTGTAGTGCTTCACTACATCGTAGCACAACAATGCCCAAATTTCATAATTTATTATACTCTGGTCACTATTACTTCTTCAAAAAAGATTTATCGACTTATCTATCGTAAATTCTTTACAAATAAGGATATAGGCCAAGCGCTTAGGTAATGGGTAAGTTCAGGAGGACCATCCACTTCAACGGTAAGGCGAAATCCGTCTGGGAAAAGCCTATGCTCTTCAAAAGTGGTTCAGGACCCGCCTAAAGGATTTCATTGGGAAATTCTTTCTCATGCCTCTCGTTCACCAGACTAAAGATGTGCAAAAATGGGTGGACGAATGGTTTGAACTACAACTTGATATAATCGCATTTATTCGAATAAGTACACACCCCTCATGGTGGATGGTTGGGAAATTAGTAATTATGAGGTCGACGTTAATGCGGCTAAACGAATTATCAGTGGTTACGTACATTAATGCAGTTGCCTGAATTAACTATCTGGGAATTGCATTGGAACGCTATCACTGGCTGCAACCACCACCACCACCACCTTCGATGCGTGTTCCGGTTAAATAACGCGCTTCGATTATTGCGTGCAATGCGTGTGCCCTTCATGTGCTGCAATTCAATTTTGGGCCAATTGCTGAAATTCAATTGACGATGCAATCAATGAAAACGCTTCCACTTCAAAGGGGATGCTGTAATCCTGAAATTGCGCAAATTTGTTACAAGCCAGTTTACACTGACTTAATTCCGATATGTTTGTATCAAATCATTGGCAATAAATTCCATGAAAAATGAAGAAAACTATCATATAAAATTGTACGCATTTTCAAGGGTTGACAGGTGGAATGAAACAAATCAGCAAGTGCAGTAATTGCCTTATGTCGGTTCCTATCCACAAGAATGGGCAATCAGCCAAGTCTGTGACGTGAAAAATGTGCCCAGTGTGGGGTGGCATTAATGGATAATTAATTGTAATCAGTTTCGTTTAACTCGAGCATCGCCATCGAGCTGGAGGAGGGTAAGAAATGTGCATCTGGCATGTCACGCCTGAACGAGAAGCCCTCATCTGGACAACAATGCGTCGTGTTTACAGCCACCCTCCAGGATGCACCGACTGCCAAAGATTTGCACTATTGTAGGTACACCACCAGCAGCAGGGTGCGCTGTGCGCTGCGGTCGCCTAGGTGTCCAGCACCCTTTGGACACAATGAAAAGTTTATGTTGTGCGACGGCAACTTTAACGCTCCGCTTGATTTCAATTCGGAAATTGTTGTCACTGACTCCTGACTTTCCACTGCGCCACATGGGCAACTTTTTAAACGCTTCCAATTCATCGAATAATCTTGGGGATGGACTTTTCATCAACTAACTTTGTTTCTACGACTGTGATGGCCAAATATTGCGTCGATTTCATAAAGTTTCACCCTGATTCAGTTTAGTTTATGGACTGCTTGAAACTGGAAGCAGTGAGGAGTCGGATAATCTTCAATTACAAAAGTAACACCATTACGGAAACAATTTCGTGCTCGATTTAATGGAATCACCACTGGAATTGTCTGCTAACCATCGAATTCTCCACAAACCGTCTTTTTATCATCGAATGAACGCGAATGTGAACGGTTAGCGAACGTGTCATGGCCCAGATTGGCATCTGTGAACATTGCGCAGTTTGGCGCTTTTATGGATAAGACGGGCGCGACCCTTCATTTGGCGAACACAGCCGGAAAGATGATCGGATCAGGAACGTAGAGGCGCAGACCGCAGGAGGCAGCAGGTCGAAATGAAAGTGGATGGAAGATGAACCTCGGCCCGATGTGATACCACCCGTGAGAGTCGTTCCAGTGACCGTGGTTACGACTGTCCGATTGCCCACTATGGCTACCGCCGCCACCACGGCTTTTTCCGCCTCGGCAACAGCATCTTTGCCAGAACCAGGAACAGTTGTTTTCACTGATTCGTTATTCGTTTCTTGCCTTCCTTTTTAGTGCTTCTAATCGAATGAACAAGCTAACTGTAACATTCCGCTTTATATCATCTTGGGTTTTACTGCCTGGAAAACAATTTCATCAGGTATTGTTCTTAATTTAATATGACGCTTCCGAAAACCCAGAATTATGCCCTACTTTCTTTCTAATATCCAGAAACCCAGCAGTTACCCAGTATTAGGAAATATAAGGTGATGTTTAGAATTGAACCCAGAGAGACTCTATAGTATATCTAAGCCGAAAGGGCTAAAAACATGGCAACAACATCCACGTTATAGAGATCTACAAGCATTGCGATCAGATACTCGTAGAATTGCCGGCAAAGTGGCAATAATAAGAAGGCATAGCCCGAATGGGTCGCGGTTGCCCTTTGCAGGACCATGATTGCCTGAGCGTGTGTGTTTGCAATACCCCGAGCAATAACCATTTGCTACTATCTATAATTCCCACGGCACATGTTTGCAGGTTTGCAGATGACGACGCAGGCAGCAAGGAAATGAAAACAAATTGCAGACGTAGGAGGACAGGAAGACGTCAATACATCCAGGCTCGATCTGCCCCAACTTGTCGTGTTTGTCTGCTGCAGTGCGACAATAACGGCCAATTATGCAAGGGACTAAGTAAGCTATAAATCAGTCCGTCCGAACATTATTGCACCATTCTACAGCAACTAATCAAATATTTATTTGCCTGGTTCGTGCTTACAGTGCTTACAAGTCGTAATGTTCATTCTAAACTGTATGACTGTACTCGCCAGCGAGGTGTTCCAAGTGCTCAGCATGCGCCAGGAGGTGCTCCTTGTCGTAGATGACATAGGGTTCGGCATGAATAGAGGTGGCTGGCACATGTTCGACGGTTGGGACGGTGTAATGTGTAACAAACTTCTGATATGGGATCACTTTGACAGTGTGGAATTCTGGAGTGAATGTGTACTCATGTTCATGCTCGTGGTGGTCATGTTCGTGGTGCTCCTGTTCATGGTGTTCATGCTCATGGTGTTCGGGGTAAGCGTGTTTACCATCCAGCAAGTAAGCAACATGGAGTGGATCGTAGGTGGGCTCAGGAATGCTTCGGTAGACCACAGTCTCTACTGGGGTTGGATGCAAATAACTGAGCTCCTTGTGGTAAGCCAGATGGTGGGCACGTGTGGCGACCAGGTCGTGGGTCTCCGGGACGGACTTGGGAATGGAGTCACCGATCGCGTGGAATCCCTCATGGGCCCCAGCAGAATAATGGATCGTGTGCTTCATTCCGTCGGTGTCGAAGTACGAATAAGTGCCTTCAACGCTACCGTCTTCCAGACGCTTCTCCAGGCGGCTCGACTCGTCGGTGTTGTAATTAAGATTGTAGTTGCCCATGGTGTCCTGATCAAAAGCCACACGTCCAACGCTGTAGCCAAGGACTGGCAGAACCAGCAAGGATGCAATCAACTGCACTCAAGTGCAAATGTGAGCAGATATGCATTATCTTGAAATTAACTCTGAGCTACTTACGAAGACCTTCATTTTCCTGCGGTTTCTGATGTACTTCGTAGCAAACCAAGATGTTACTGACTGCTTGGGATCACTTACAACTTTTATATTCCGAAACAGTCGCAATTAATAAATCATTAGTGTTTGATTGGGCGTAATTATTCATTCATCACTTCAATTTTAGATTACATTACTGGACAACTTTCAAACGTCTGGCAAGTCGAATCAAATTGATATCAACATCGTGATTGTGTTTATTAGAGAACAAACCGTGTAGTTTTTGGTTCATTTTAAACACGTTCATAGTCATTAACAATCAGTACGATTTCAACTGGACATAATTCTTTGCGAAAATATTCAAATTGGCATTCCTCAGGAGAGCAAGGCACAATTTATAACTTTGTGACAAGCGTTGCCATATCCGCCTTCTAAGACCAGAAGTCACCATCGTCATTGTCGTTCTCTTCGCCTTTGACTGCGACATTCTCCGCCTCTTTTGCAACTCCTTAACAAGATTTACATGCGACTGAAATGCCTGCAGCAAGCACTGAAATGTGTCAACTAATAAGCATACAATCATCTAAGATGATCGCCATTGTGCACTGATCAAAGGACAAAACCACACTCATAAATACATCGGAGAATTCGCAACACATTCACGAAAAGTTCGGCAAAAAACTTATAAATCAATTTCGACGACGTCAAACTCCTTAGAAAGAGGAAATCTATGCGAAAGCCTACAGGGTACACTTCGCCCCATTCTGCGCGTCTTCTTCGCGTTACGGATGGCTCATAAACGCAATAATTCAATTTAGTTATGACTTTTGATAATACGAATAAATAAAGTCTCTGGATAACTTTATGGGCAAACTGCGCGATTCTCTGCCTCTTCACGTTCGCTTGCGTTTCAATTGTAATCAATCAATTATCTGCTGGTTTCCGCCTTCTCAGATCTGCCTTTTACTCTGCTTCACCGAGGGTATTTTCATTGGTGATTTATGTAAATTCCATTGGGATGTAGTTTAAATCTGGATTAGATTATCTCTTCATTTCCTTGCCATTTGTTTTTAGTGATTTGGATGCATATTATAAAACATTTCATTTGATTTGCCTCTTGACAAACATAAAAATGCAAAATTCAAGCGCCCAGCTGAAGCTTGGATTCGCAACCAATGGATTCGTATAACGAGGAGAAAGACGTCTCCCTTGCGAGTTTAATTTTGACTCATTTGCAATTCGCCATTTCCGGTGGCGCGCAAAAAACGCGGAAGCGAAAATCGACGCACGTGAGAGCATTGCAATAAATAAGTGATTAAATGATAGCAGGTCCACAAAATTAAGCAAGCGAAGATATTTGCGCTTGGAAAGCGCAAACATATACGAAAATGGAGTGATGGATTAGGCAAGTAGGCCAGGGAGTTGGTGCGCCCCAACAGGATCCTCCACTCGACCACTTGATTATCCTGATATCAACCGAAATATCTCTCTCACCACCTTCGCTGCGAAAACCGCCACACTTTACCGCAATCATTCAAATTTCCAGATAGAAAGGAATTGCTCCCCATCTCGGGGTGAGGTGGTTGCAATCGTCGAATTTGATCAGCACGCGGACTTAAATTGCAAATTGAGTTAATTCGAAGACTTGGCGTGCAATTAAACAAATTTATTTCGGCCGTAAAAAGGCGTCGGTTTTATGCAAGAAGCGGGGGCGCAGTTGCATGTAGATTGCGGCTAATGAAGTAAATTGGACTTAACGCATACTTAATTCGCATCGGCACCCCTTGAGTCCTCCATTGCCGACTTGCGAGCGCGTCGTTTGCCATTCGGCGTTGCGCGCGCGTCTGGGGGTGGTGGCGGTGGTGGCGTCTGCAAAATTGATGCGTTTTTCGCATAAGACGAGCGTCTTGCGTCGAGTTTGCGTTGGCGGCAACGACGTGGCGCTCGGGGCGCAGCCGGATCCGGGCACGGAGATTGCTACTGAATGTTTTACCGAATGTGCGGGCGGCGTCTGCTTGCAGCAACTGCCACTAGAGACCGACACCGGTGAACCGAGCGCGCACTCTATCCCCGCCATCCGGCGGCAGGACGCCCGGCGCCAGGACGCCGATGCCTGGGTGGACCCGGCTGCCCCGATTGGCGGTCGCCATCCGGCTGGATTGGCGACGGCGGCGCCGGAATGCGATGGAGCACGCCCCGACGCCAAACGCGCCCCGTCTCGGAGGAGGGGCCCCTGGGATGCTGTGTGCGTCGGCCGATCGCATAGACGCCGACCGGCCATCCACCACTCCAACCCCGAGAGAGGTCGCAAACCGTCAAATTGCCCGGCGAGCGCGCTCGATGCTTATCAGCGTCCCAGTCGTGTGCATCTGCTCGCTGGGCTCCGGTCGTGCACCAAGTGGTCTCTCGTCGCGCCACCGTCTTCCGGCGGGACCCTGTAATGCGTCCGCAGCAGCAGTAGTGGTCCCGAGTCCCACCCCGAGTGGTTGAGCGGTCGCGGTGCTCGTCGGCGCCGCCGGTGCGAGCACCCCCAGGTGGACCACTTTGTTCACGTGCGCGTTCGTAAATCCGGCAAGACGCGGTCCGACGAGAGCAGCGCCACGGAGCGCGGGTATCCGACGGCATCCCCGTGGCCCGCACTCTCGCTGCCCGCCCCCGAGCTGGACCCGGTGGCGTGGAGCCGCAAGCTGTATCCGGGCGCAGGTGGGGCGCGCGTCGCCACCGGGCCGGGACTCATGTTCGGCCTGCACCACCACCAGGACGCCGCTGGGCTCCACCACCACCATCAGCCGCGTGGGCCCAGCCTCAAAGAGGAGCCGATCACCACGTCCAGGTCGTGGATGCAGCCCACCGTTCCGGACCAGACCGGGTGAGTGAGGGTCCACGCTGGTCCCCAAAGTGGGAGCCAATTTCAAGATAGGCTATTTGATCGCTGAGTGGGCTTTCTGTTGACCTTTTTTTGCCGCCGCCGACGGCCGGAGGCGGCGAGTGTTCGAGCGGTTAATCTAAACGGATGTCAATTACGGAACGACCAATTATTAACTGCTATCGCGGGACCATGGCCCGAATGGGAGGTGTGAGGGTGAGCGCTTTAATGATGCGGTCGCAATGCGGCCCAGAAATCTAATTAGCAGCTTGTTCATTTAACTACTTACGCGTCCCACCATCGTCGCCTCCGTCGCGTTTAGTGGTCCTGTAGGGTTTACTTGGGTCGCCAGAAATTTTAAATGGCCTTGCTCAACAATTCATTAAGTGAAATTTATTTCTGTAAATGTTATTTAATTACAAATATAACTTTCCAATTTATATTGAACAGAATCCAATTTGAATTATAGTTTCTTTGAAAGCATTGTTAACAATTAGCATGAATTTAACAGATTACAAAGTTGAGAAATCAGCCATTTTTCTTCCATCCTTTAATTGAAAAATTATGAAAATAGGAGAAAGCATTGGTATCTTATATTTACAGTTATCAATCCTATAGGTAAACCTTTAATTATTGTGCGCATGAGCGCAAAAAGGCGCGCATTTGCCACGTGGGCAAACAAACCGCGAAGAGCGTCGCGACGCGCAAAATGGTGACAGGCGACGATTTGCTCTTTATTAATTCCAAAGGCACTGACTGATGAGCCGTCAAGCGGCGCGTTGAATGACGTGCCCAACATGACTCAATTAATAACAGACTTGCACTTTCGAGAGCCCACTTGCCTTTTCACGTCTTTTTCTCGACGAAATATTCTTTGATATCACATTTGTACCCTCGTTGCTCGTGCATTATTAAATGAACCAAAATTAAGTGCTAAAAGTGAACTCAATTAATTATACACAATACTACTACAACAACAATGAAATAACAAAATAATATGATACCCGATAAGCATTAAACTGCTTTTAGTAAAGTTTTCATATAAAAACATTTATTTGATGGAATATTTAACGGATTTATATAAAATCATCGATTGTAACGAGTAATTCAGCATCGCGATGAATAATTAAGGTGAGTTGAATAACGTTTCAGGATTGGAGTCGGACGAGCGCACTTCGAAAAGCAACCCCCGAGCAATCTTCGCAAATCAAACTTCTTTCACTTCGTGATCGCATTATACGATCGGGCCGGCCAACCGATCGAGATCGAGCGCACCGCCTTCATCGGTTTCATCGAAAAAGACCAGGTAATTGCCAGCTAATTGAATCTGTAGCCACTCGCACGCTCTACCAACGTTCTCCTCGCCAAATGTGCCAATATGACATGTTCCCTCAGCGGTTCTAATAACCCAAAGTAACTCGAATCTCATAAGACCGCTCGGTAGCCGAGTGGTAACGCTGATGGTCGTAGGCAATCAACGTTGCTACGCGTCTAGTGACTTCGGTTCAATCCCTATCGCAATGCGATATTTGTAATAACAGTTTCGGTATTAGTACGCTTATCTACGAATCCCTATGCTAAAAATCCAATCCCAAGTCCTCATGCATCATTCATGTCTGGATTCTATTGAAGTTCGACTATATATATATATACGACTATATATATATTTATATTAATAACATATTAATATCAAATTGCAACTAAATTTAACGCATGACGAATATATCCGTCATGACACAAAATTCTGCCATTCTTCCATGACGGATATAGTCGTCAAACACACTTAACTGGTTAAACTACACGTGCATGTTACTAGTAATTTTACAAATTAGTTTATCAATGTGATCCAGGATGCAGGACGACTGCATGTGCGTGCTGAAACTTTATCCAGAGCTATTAGGTCTGATTAAAAACGTTGTTTTTCACTTGTCCACTTTCATTTCGCTGGGATCCATGCAACTTTCTTTAATCATCCGTGTCGGCTAATTGCAATCAATTTCCCCGCCAAGTTTTGTTTCAATCGCGATATGTGCCCATGTGGAATAATTTGCGTAGAAATGATTGAAGCGATGAACTGCGCCGTAAATTAGCTAGTTTATTGTTTAACTTTGGTGAAAAACGCATCTTCTCCAGTTTCCCGTTGCGCAGCAACCTGTTACGCAAATTTGCGGAGCGACGCCGGCATTTAACAAAGCCATTTATATAAATTCAGCACGACGCCGAAATTAAGCAGCAAGCACATGCACAAGGGCGCAACACGCGAAAGTGTTTAAGTTTATGTTTATTCGTAAACCAGCAATGTGCGCACTTTTGCGCTCATGACTATGATAAATAGGAGCGAGTTGTGCGCTTACGAAATGTTGATATTTTTACGCACTGGATTCACATCTGTTTCAATTAATTCTCGATTCTGATGTCTGCTTGCAGGAAGCTGATGGTCAGAAAACAAACAATGGCATCCAGTACAGATTGCAACTGCTGTACGCAAACGGTAAGAGGAGATGTGTAACAAGTTCTGTTTGTATTCGGGCGCCAACCACCAAGCTTCCCTGGACAGCGTCCAGGCGAAACTCAGGAAGCCGCATCGGCCGCAAGAACGGTCACTTTGTCGACCGCGGCCGCCCTTCGGATACCATCCCGACCACGAAAGGAGCAAGCATGCATCCTTGAAGCCATCTTCATTTCTCACCAACTCCAGACTACTTCCGTTTAGACCATGTTCATTATCGCAACGAACATTTTCTTACAATTGCAAATAATAAGATCGAAATGAAATATTACGCAGATTCCCTGCACTCCTGGGACAATGACAACAGAAAGAAAAATTGAAAAAACCACATGGTTCGAAAGTTATAGCAAAAGAATCATCGGTATTGAAAAATTGATCGGCGCGTCGTCCATTTTCCATTACAAATCATGTAGCCTCAGAGGTCGTCGGATTCTGCGTATGTTTTCAGTTTTAACCAGTTAAGTGTGTTTGACGACTATATCCGTCATGGAGGAATGGCAGAATTTTGTGTCATGACAGATATATCCGTCACAAAATGTTATGACAGACGGATATATCCGTCACAAAATTCTGCCATTCTTCCATGACGGATATAGTCGTCAAACACAATTAACTGGTTAAACATGAAATTTTTAGTTCGAATGAGAGGTCCTCAAGTATTGTAGCCAAACCCAGGCAAACCTAAATCCTCTACTAGTCGACCATCTGTGTGTCCTTGATGTCCGCCTAAAGTATAAATAATAGGATCGAAATGAAATTTTGCCCACGTTCCGTATACTTCTGGGACAGTAATAACGTGAAGAAAAATTTGAGAAACCTCATGGTGATGAGCAAATAGGCACATTATATTAAAATGGGCTTTGTTTCAGGCGCACGACAAGAGCAGGACATTTTCGTGAGACTAATTGATTCGGTGACGAAACAGGTGAGTTGGACGCTAACAATTTCCATATGCATAAACAAATGTAGCAGAACTCCCCGTAAACCTTGGTAAATAAGCGAATAATCTTCTCGCGAGCGTAACTTTCACGTGACGAAGCGTTTTAATAAATCGCATTTCGTCCGAATGAATAAAGCATGAAGATTCCGCGAAGTGAAGACGCAACATTAAATGAGTTTGGGAATGATAACGTGGCGCTGGAATCGCGGCGTTCGCGAAATTAAATTCTACTTTCACACCAAGATGCTGCTCCACTTGATATGATTGACCGAAATTAAATGGAAGAAGGCGCTTGTTAAACCTCGCTGGAACTCTCAACCACAAGTTGGCGGAGCAGAAAAGGATTGGCGAGCATCTTGTGCCTGCAAATATGACGTAAACCTCGATTTGCATTGGATTCTCATTTGCCATAAGCGATTACATCCCTCGTATCGGCATCTTTAGTGCACAATGCCGCCGCCGCCGTCGCTACCGATCGCATCTGCGCGTCGCTTTGTTTCCGGCGCGCACGTGTACGCCACGCGTTCGTAGGGGTTGCAGATGGCGTGAGGGTGGCGCAGCGGGCGCGTACGTAAACATTCTGCATGCTGCACATTATCGTTTTATCGCGAACCTCTTAGCTGATCTGCAAACACGCTCAGATTGTTCCATCAGGGGCTCTTCGGCTAAGGACGCTCCTTTCCCAATATGGCGCTGACAAATCTTGAAATATCACTGCTACACCTTATCTCCGGTCTGATGAGGACAATACGTAGTCTGATTAGATTTACGCACACATAGGAAACTTGAGATGCAAAGAAATGTGACGCTCAAGTTTTATGGCTGACGTTGTTAGCGCCTTGCTGGCCAATTATCAGCGATTTATTATCCTTGCAGGTGGCACTCATTGCGAGTGTATTGAGTATCAGAATTTAGTGGCGAAAATCATCTTACACTTACTGCTTTGCAGCTCAGCGTTACATATTCCAAAACTTAATTTAATTTTACGCGAACATTTCATTAATCTGTACCTCCCATCCTCGTCGTCCTTGTTTGTTGGTTTTTTTTTTAATGAAAATACCTTGTATCGCTTAATTGCCCAATTGTGTAATTAAAACTCAACTTGAAATGAATTTGGTTAACGTCGTAATGCAAACGCAAGAATTTAATAAAAGGACAGCGAGAGCTTGCATGTAAAAGTGAAGCAATTAGCAGGAGAATAAAAATTTCAGTCATAATGTAATTTCACCGTTGATATATCCCAAAGCGGTCGGGGAGGTGAGCGGCGAGTTGCCCATTATAAATACGTCCGTGCCGTTTCCGGATGCAATTTCCTACCCTGCCGCGTGACTCTGCAGGATACGTGGACGAGTAAAGAAGTGTGTGCACTTTCAGTCTCGTTAAAATTGCATTAAAACGTCCCGGTTTTTCCTCTCTCTGCCTGTACCATCAGGCCGATGCATATCCTGGCGATAGAACGGCCAGGAAGAAGTGACCACAAACAGCCATTAGCTCGCTAAACCGTTTTCCCGACTTGTCGAATCATTTTTATTGATTTTCCAACTCTCATTTATCCGGTCTTGCAATCTGATTGAGCGAATGAAGCGACAATCCTAAAATTCGCGTCGCGATAACGAGCACGTGATAGTCATCGATAATGCATGAATGCACATTCACTCTTCGCCCATCCTGCAATTGCAGCTCTGGACGTCACCGGCCGACCTGTCACAATAAAAACCCTAATGCGTTATTTAAATGCATTTGTGGGCAGCGCCAATATACTTTTGAATGTTGGTGTTAATTTAAATGCGAACTGCTCGCCGCTCATCATTAAAATTTCACCCTGCGACCATGAGCCATCCGTCCAAACTGGCGCTGGTTTAGCTACGAATCATCCCCGCTGCTCACAATGCATGTCGAACAGGTGGCAATTTGCAGAATTCGACACATACACATATTTGATTGAATTTAAGGATGCAGCCAGTTTTTCACTCCTGCCTAGAATCCTTCAGCTTTTCTATAAGTTATAACATGAGTTAGAAACTTTACATTTAATATTTCCAGTAGACAATCAAATATTTATAGGAAAATGACTCAAATATATGATGATGATTTTCGATTACATCTAGGCATTTTTTGCATTTATCCTTTGGCTTTTCCGACAATTGTTGAAGTTGCGACAAGTGTTACAAACTTTCAAATTAATATTTCCTGTAAGTAATCAACTGATAATATGAAAATTATTCAAAACTGTACTAATTTTTCATTGAATCGATGAAAAAACAAATTTTAGATGAATAGTAGCATATAGCAATTTCATTGTACTTATCCTTTGGCTTTTCCGCCAATCTTTGCGGTTATGACATGAGATACAAAGTTCATAATTAATATTTCCAGTAGACAATCAATTATTAATATTAAATTGATTCAAACCTAGGATAATTTTCATTGATTCGATGAAGAAACGAATTTTAGATTGAATAGTTGAATGTAGCAATTTCTTGTATTTATTCCTCGACTTTTCCACCAATTTGTGCAGTTGTGACTTCAAAACTTTGATATTAATATTTCTTGTAGATAATCAACTGATAATATGAAAATGATTCAAATCTGTGCTAATTTTTATTTATTCGATCAAGAAACGAATTTTAGATTGAATAGAAGCATTTAGCAATTTCCTTGCATTTATCCTTCGACTTTTCCGCCCATTTTTGGCGCTATGACATGAGTTACAAACGTTAAATGTAATATTTCCAGTAGACAATCAATTATTAATATGAAATTGATTCAAATCTATGCTAATTTTTCATTTATTCGATGAAGAAAGGAATTTCAAGTGGAATAGAAGAATCTAGCCATTTCTTTGCATTTATCCTTCGTTCTTTCCGCCAATTTTTGAAGTTGTGACATGAGTTACAAGCTTTAAAATTAATATTTCTTATAGATGTATAACTGATAATAAGAAAATGATTCAAATCTAAGATAATTTTTCATTGATTCGATGAAGAAACGAATTTTAGATTGAATAGTTGAATGTAGCAATTTCTTGTATTTATTCCTCGACTTTTCCACCAATTTGTGCAGTTGTGACATGACTTCAAAACTTTGAAATTAATATTTCTTGTAGATAATCAACTTATAATATGAAAATGATTCAAATCTGTACTAATTTTTCATTTATTCGTCAAGAAACGAATTTTAGATTGAATAGAAGCATTTAGCAATTTCTTTGCATTTATCCTTCGACTTTTCCGCCCATTTCTGAGGCTATGACATAAGTAACAAGCTTTAAAATTAATATTTCTTATAGATGTACATCTGATAATAAGAAAATGATTCTAATCTAAGATAGTTTTTCATTGATTCGATGAAGAAACGAATTTTAGATTGAATAGTTAAATGTAGCAATTTCTTTGCATTTATCCTTCGACTTTTCCACCAATTTTTGCAGTTGTGACATGACATATAGAGATTAAATTTGCAATGTACAATAGATAACAAAATTATAAAAAGAAATTGATTAAAATTTCAGCTGATTTTTCCTAATTGGTGGAAGAAACGAATGTTGTGTTCAACTACATGGACAAACACAGATGGTCTGCTGTATGGTTTTCGCAATAGGCGGAATAACCGATTAGAATAACATTTGAGGAAGCAAGGTGACATAATGAGTGGGAATCTAATGAGATAGCGGTGTAAATGGCGCATGCAAATGCGATAAAACTCGAACGCGTTTGATGCGAATTGCGGCCGTAAAACATTGAAATGCGAAAGATAATACAATTGCACTTGCCGAGCCGTGACGTAACTTATCGCGGCGACAAAATAAAGCGGAATGAATTACTGATTGCGCCATTTACGAGGGGACACTCGCCCTCCGCCATCGCGGCGCGCAATTAAACAAAATGCAACAAGCAAAAAGTGCATCGAATCGGAATTATCCAAAGTGCATCTTATCATTGAAATACGAGCTCGCCGGCGCGCACAATTATCTGCCGAATAAAATATGAATATGCAAGCAGCGGGATGGAAATTCAGGAGCCGGTGCGCCACCCTGACCGCCCCCGAACGCGCGAAAAGGAGTCGCAAGCGGTGAGCCGCCACATTGGATTTTTACATATCTGCTATGATCGCACCAACGATGAAACTTTGCGTCCAAATTCCCACGGGAATATGGGAAACAAGTCTTCGGGGAAGTCTCCAGAAGGCGGCGATAACTGCCAAGGAAGAAGGTCTCTGCCCAGTGCTCCTGGGACGTGAATGTATGTCCTCGAAGGAATTAGAACATCGACGCGCTGGTGACAAGCGCGAAAGTTCACTTCTTTCCCTCTTTTGCCTCGTCGGTCCTTTTTACAAGGACAATGGCGGTCTAGTGGAGCGTGGCAACGTGGCTGCTATTGTAAATCTACGAGGATTTCGCTGGTGAACGGGGGTGTGCGCAAGTTCCATCTAATATTGAATAAACATGTAAATAATTTGTTGCCCAACACGTATTTAAGTTGAGTCAAGTATTAGAGGGATTCTTTATCCACGCCAAACACATGTTGCTCGCCGGGCGCGGGACACCTAAGCCCAGTTGAGCCGCGCCGCAGGAAGCAAAGCCTTGGGGTTGCCATTGTGCGCATTACGTATTCAATTAAACAAAAATCTATCAACTGCTCCAAGCTACAGCACCTTAATCCCATGCTTTTGGGGGGCTAGTCGAAAGCCGATGCGCCACTGCATTCCAACCACGAACGATTTCGGATTGCTCATTAGGGTGCACACAACTGCAATTAGTTTTCTTAGTTTTTCCATATTTGACTATAGTTTTGCTGGAAATGGAGATTTGCACCCTTCGCTTGTGTCTATTTCAGTGAGGCACCATGCTGCACATTGTTGCAGGATACGAGGTAGGGCCCATTAGGGTTGCAGTATACATAAGCTGGATCAGATGGGACTCGTGGAGGGCGCATTCGGGTAATTCTACTAGACACTTGGAGGGTTGTTCTATACTTATTGATGACTGGCTATCGAATTTATGCAACATTGCAGAATTCGTGCATCTAAAACCACCCCCACACAGCGAAATGTTACATTAAGGGAGTGTTCAAACAAGTTCAAACAATTGCATTCCATTCTTGTTTACAATTCCGTTTTCCGTTGCGTTGCAGGCTATTATTTACGAAGGCCAGGATAAGAATCCGGAAATGTGTCGAGTGCTCCTCACCCACGAAATAATGTGCAGGTAAGTGGGATTTGTGGCGAGAGTGGAAAATTCACAACCGCGCGTCAGAAACGCAAGTCAATGATGCCCTGGTCGTAGGATCACCTCGGTGTTGAGAGTGAGGAGGATCGAGAGAGCCATAGCGGGGTGCGTCGAAGACAAGACGCGACTTGCCTCCCAGGGGAGTCTGTCACTTGCTTCCCCAATTCGCAGTAAGCGTATGAGTCTGGCAGCGTCTTCTCTTCGTCCACCATCTCCTCCCAATCTGTGAATCGCGGCGCCATTGTGAATTTTCATCTCGTTGCCAACTGCCCCGCATCCAGCGCCCCCTTCTGCGCGTCCTGTGCGACCGCAGGGTCGTAAAAAGAAGGCAGTTCCATGCTAATTTCGGACACCGCTTTGTTTTGCAGTCGATGCTGCGACAAGAAGAGTTGTGGCAACCGCAACGAGACCCCATCGGATCCTGTGATAATCGACAGGTGAGTCATCTCAAGTCAATCATCACAGGACGTCGCGACGCCGGGAAAAAGTCCTTTGCAATCTTCCTTCACTGAATTGTGTACGGCTGCTGATAGCGTCGACGGCATTGGGGCCAACAAAATGTCGTCCCCGGGGGGATGTGCGCAGATAGATCGACGATGACGCCGCCGCCAAGACGATGATGGCGCTGGTAGCGCTGGACAACGATCGCACGCAAGCATCCCCTTATTATCACCATGTAAATGCAATGCCTGCCACTATTGCAAATTGGAAAAAGGCGAATTTCAATCGGGCGAATTGATTTCTGCATCAGGATGAGTTCCCAGTTAGAACCTACTTAAATGCTGTCCATGTTGATTCGGGGCGAAAAAGAAACACCAGATGCGGGTGCTATTCAATTAGCCAGCACAAAAAATGATCCGCATGCTATCTGAATATTGCATGGATGGTCAGGATCCACGATCATGCGCACACAATGAGGTCCTAATCCTGGCACGTGCTGCCATGCGGCAGGCCCACAAATTGCTCCTAGTTACTTGATACCCAATGCAATCAATTCGGCAAATTGCTACTGGACGCAAATGGGCTCGCTAAGTGAGCAACTGACTACAAATATTAGCTTTCTGTTGCTTGCTTTAGCATACATTTTTAATTCATCTTCTGAAATGGGTATGGGCTAAAATTAGCCTGAGAATTAGTCAACACTCGGCAATAACTTAACATTTACTACGGCGAATTTGTGACACTTAACACTTATTACTTCCGAACGCGTTCGGGCAGACACTTAAGCTGAGGCCCAGAAACAGCGGACACAGATTTCGGTGTGGAATGATATCTAATGGAAAGCCGCGGTTTGCGTATCGTGTTACCCTCAATTGGCGACATCTGCTCGCTCAAGAACGCCGTCCATGTCTTCGGCGTTGTTCTTGTGATGGGAAGCGATGGGATTTCACACCCTTGACAATCACTTGAAAAGTAACGCGGACAGCGAACAGCGACACACCGGAATCTGCGTCCACACATGTGCCAGAGTGCGGATGGGCACCAGGATCCTGCCCTCCTCTGCCTCCTCTGGCGATCCTGCGAAGACGATTTATGTGCCAGCGCCAAGGCGAGACCCGAGTCTGCCGCATCACACGTTGCCATGCCAACATCGAGTGGAAAAAATGAAAGAGGCTCGATTCGCACCCCTCTGCGCGCCATTTCCACGGAAAACTAACCGAAAAGTAGCGAATGGCTTTTCCTCGAAGAGACTGAGAGATTAATGCTTGGATGGTGTTTTTGTTGGTACAAGAAATGGTCAAAATGATTGCAAAGCAATTGGAGCGATGAAAGCGTCATTGATGATGACAGCACCGGCAATGAAGGATGTTGAGTCATGAGTTCATCTGCATATGAAGCGACAGGATAACAAGCGGCGATATGTCATCCAATCGATGACAATATCAGGAACGTAATTTGCGCGGAATTCGTGGCTGACATTTGTGTGCAATCAAGGGCTAAATAACCCATTCACGTCAATGAGCAAAGCAGCACGTTGGACGAGCCCTCGTTGATGCCTGGCTGGCTGGTGGTGGCGGAGATCGCCGCACCAGGGTGGAAATGCCGGCGAACGCAAATGCGGAAATTGCCGGCGAACGCCATGCTGGCTGGCAGTTAACGAAACAATGCGATCTGTATGCGTGTACGAGCATACTGCTGAAAACCAACTCAGTCCCGACATTCATCATCCGTATATTGAGTCCGGTATTCGCCAACCCCATACCCAGCCTATTGATTGCGACTGATTGAATCTAGCTTTCCGCTTGCCGTTTACGACTCGCCACTCTCGAATGCCTGCCGCCCACTTGCATGATAACATGATTATCAAATCATCATCCCATCGTCCTCCAACCTGCTGCTATAGGAATCATACGTGTTCACAGGCGCATCCGATCAATTCCGGTCTGAAATGGACGTAAATGAAATTCAATCGATTTCAGTTACCCCTCAAGGAGAAGATATATTCATATAATGTTTCCATAATTTAACTTCTACCCAACTAGAGTATCATTAATTAAAGGGTAATCTTAGAAAACTTCCCAAAGACGAGAAGGAACTGGCTGGGGAACTAGAAATGGGTAGGATCAGAAGCTGATCTCGAACAGAGACCAAGAAAATTGCAAGGTAGACCAAGAATTATATGGTAAATAAAGTAGAAGATTTGAGAGTGTCCAGAGGGATTAAAATCTGGTAAATCACCTCAGGACTGATAATAAGATCAAGAGATCAATTCCGGTCTGTAGATGCTGCCTGAAATGGGTGTAAATAAAATTCAATCGGCTCAAGGAGAAGATATATTCATATAATGTTTCCATAATTTAACCTTTACCCCACTAGAGTATCTATCATTAATTACATGGTAATCTTAGAAAACTTCCCAAAGACGAAGAGGAACTAACTGGGGAACTAGAATTGGGTAGGATAAGAAGCTGATCTCGAACAGAGACCAACAAAATTACAAGATAGACCAAGAATTATATGGTAAAGAAGGTTGAAGATTTGAGAGTGTCCAGAGGGATAAAAACTGGTAAATCACCTCAGGACGGATAATAAGATCAAAAGATCAATTCTGGTCTATAGATACTGCCTGAAATGCACCTAAATAAAATTCAATCGATTTCAGTTACCCCTCAAGGAGAAGATATATTCATATAATGTTTCCATAATTTAACCTCTACCCAACTAGAATATCATTAATTAAAGGGTAATCTTAGAAAACTTCCCAAAGACGAGAAGGAACTGGCTGGGGAACTAGAAATGGGTAGGATCAGAAGCTGATCTCGAACAGAGACCAAGAAAATTGCAAGGTAGACCAAGAATTATATGGTAAATAAAGTAGAAGATTTGAGAGTGTCCAGAGGGATTAAAATCTGGTAAATCACCTCAGGACTGATAATAAGATCAAGAGATCAATTCCGGTCTGTAGATGCTGCCTGAAATGGGTGTAAATAAAATTCAATCGGCTCAAGGAGAAGATATATTCATATAATGTTTCCATAATTTAACCTTTACCCCACTAGAGTATCCATCATTAATTACATGGTAATCTTAGAAAACTTCCCAAAGACGAAGAGGAACTGACTGGGGAACTAGAATTGGGTAGGATCAGAAGCTGATCTAGAACAGAGACCAAGAAAATTGCAAGGTAGACCAAGAATTATATGGTAAAGAAGGTGGAAGATTTGAGAGTGTCCAGATGGATTAAAATATTGTAAATCACCTCAGGACTGATAATAAGATCAGGAGATGTGGAACCACTTTAATAGTAATAGTTTACTATGTTGGTATAATTGCAAGTAGTTTTCCGAAGGGATGATGAATCATATCAGTAATTGACTACACTCATGAGGCTAGGACTCATCAAAGGACGCGTGCATCAAATTAGTCGCAGACAAATTATGTCTGATGGTGTGTTTACCTGCTTGCATGATGTACCTGTCTGATGCCTTATCGGATAAGTCATCCTGGCCATGTGGCGTGCACTTTTTGGACACTTCGCGTGACCAATAAGTCGCGTCGTAAATTCTTTGATACTCCCTTGCCTCTGGAACCCCCCGAGATGATTGTTATTAGTAAAGTGAACTAGAATGGTACACGTGCATAAATTAACACCACATTTAATGTGGTAATTGTCAATTCATCGTTTCTTAACGAAATCGATGACTTAAAATCTCATGGAGACATTGCTTGAAGGAGAATCAGAGCAGCAAACTAATAAGATAATCTTTAAACATTGGCCGTTAGATAATTACTAGTCCCTGGCGATAAACGCTCGAGCCGGGGACCAGATAATAGCAGATGAATCTCTTCTGCGGGGGAAACCTCGTTCTATTTAGGTGTGAACATCTTGTGTCCTCGAGGACCTAATTACGACATTAGAAAGGAAAACCTGATAGCGCCCGGATCGTATTTCTTCGTCTACTTCTGCATCTGTGCTTGCTTGTAGTGTGCAAATGCCATTTCTACCATTTTCATCACACCCTCTGTTTTAAGTAGAGTGACTAGCTAATGAAAATGTTCGCCTACAATAGTCGCATTGTCATGGAATGCCTTATCTTATCTGCGACTTGGCAAACGGCCTCCTGTACATTTCCCTGTTCTTGTCTTTAGTTCTATTGCCCAATTTTGTTAAATTTGGGAAAGTCTTTTGAACAATTTTAGCCATAGTCCGTGGGGTGGTAACTCGCATATGTTGGGAGACGGCGTGAACAAATAATTGATGTAATCTAACCGAGAGACCATATGTCAGCAAAGACTGTGAAGGCTGGAAAGCTTTCACTCTCATTAATTCGGAATTGATTAGAATAATGAAGATGCGTGCGCGTCTCGGTCACGACACATGTTGCGTAAACCCTCGATGGCGTCCACCGGCAGCGCAATCAATCAACTCAATTTGCAAATGAGTGCGGGTGCGCAACCCCCTCGCGCGGAAATGCTGCGCGCCGCGTCTTCGGAGAGTGCGTTAGGGCGCAATCATTTGTATGCAGAGCGCCGTTTAAGGTCCGAAACGAAACAATTTAATTGCCGATTGAAATGCGCTATTGGCGCGCACTCCTCCAGATCCAGTCCAGATTCAGGCTGGGGATGCGAGTGACAATCTCCCTCTTCCCGTCCAATACTCAATTTCGTTATGGAATCGTGAGCACCGGGCACGCGTTCCACTTACGCGGAATTGATACGTTGCTGCTCAATTGCACTTCTTTGCAATTGAGCTCAGCCCTATGCCTCATTAGGCAACCGGCAATTCATCGTGCCACGACATGATTACGCACTTCCGCTCGCCGCCATTTTATCGCCACCCTGCACTCTTTGCGAATTTAATCAAATGCAAATATGCCATGACTTTTACAACCCGCATCTTCGCACCTCTCTGATTCTGCTACTAAAGAACTTCTGGTATACCAAAACATAAGGCATTTATTTTCAATTACTTGATGTTAATTATGGACTGCTGATTACGTTATCGCCTGTGTGCGCAGCATATTAGTTTGCTGGCGTTGGTTACATCAACATTTTCCATCCAATCTCTTGTTGCTGGCATCAGTTGGATACAGGATCACTAAACAACTGCGAAATGAATAAAGATTGCATTCGCATATCAGAAATTCCAAGCGGCACACAATATTGCGTTAGCACTTCGTAAATCTGTCGGAGATAACATGGTGCTGCAAAATGGTATCGCTTACCAATTCCTCTGGAATCGTGTCTGGCAGTTGAGTGATTACTTCATATTGCGAGCGATGATAACTGTAGACATCATTCGATTCGTTTCATCGCAAACTGTGCAAAACAATAACATGACTAAACCACACATAGCCCTAACCAACACCACCTTTATAGCCCACTTGGGAGTTCAGACATAAATAAAGAATATGATCAATTGCTGATCACCTATAAATTGCAATTTCCTGCATTTTGTTCTTAAACTCACATTTGCAGTAAACCAGATGTCGGGTCCATATTGAATCAAGGTTCCCAAGTTAGCTAGTGAGCCCATAATGCCATTAATCGTATTACGAGCGGTAACCCTATTAAAGGTAGAAAAGGACAAGTAGCGAAAGATGAATTCTCTCAGGTCTACCTACAGAATTCAGAGACAGTTCGTCCAGTGCCAGAAGAAAGGTCCACACACAGCTCGTCACCAACACAACCTTTATAGCCCACTTGGCAGTTCAGAAATAAATAAAGGATTTGATCAATTGCTGATCATCTATGAATTGCAATTTCCTGCATTTTGTTGTTAAACTCACATTTGCAGTAAACCAGATGTCGGGTCCATATTGAATCAAGGTTACCAAGTTAGCTAGTGAGCCCATAATCCCATTAATCGTATTACGAGCGTTAACCCTATTAAAGATAGAAAAGGACAAGTGACGAAAGTTGAACTCTCTCAGGCCTACCTACAGAATTCGGAGACAGTTCGTCCAGTGTCAGAAAAAAACCCACACACAGCCCCTCACCAACACAACCTTTATAGCCCACTTGGGAGTCCAGCAATAAATAAAGAATATGATCAATTGCTGATCATCTATAAATTGCAATTTCCTGCATTTTTTCATAACAAATTATTCTTAGACTTCCATCCATCGCAAACCAGATATCGGGTCCATATTAAAATCAAGGTTACCAAGTTTGCTAGTGAGCCCATAATCCTATTAATCGTATTACGAGCGGTAACCCTATTAAAGGTAGAAAAGTACAAGTGGCGAAAGATGAATTCTCTCAGGTCTACCTACAGAATTCAGAGACAGTTCGTCCAGTGCCAGAAGAAAGGTCCACACACAGCTCGTCACCAACACAACCTTTATAGCCCACTTGGCAGTTCAGAAATAAATAAAGGATTTGATCAATTGCTGATCATCTATGAATTGCAATTTCCTGCATTTTGTTGTTAAACTCACATTTGCAGTAAACCAGATGTCGGGTCCATATTGAATCAAGGTTACCAAGTTAGCTAGTGAGCCCATAATCCTACTAATCGTATTACGAGCGTTAACCTTATTAAAGATAGAAAAGGACAAGTGGCGAAAGATGAACTCTCTCAGGTCTACCTACAGAATTCGGAGACAGTTCGTCCAGTGTTAGAAGGAAGGTGGGAAGGTTATAACCAGTAAAAACTTTATTATCAGGTGGGAATGAAATACGAGCCACCTTAATTTCGTTGTCGGCACCCTGGAGACGACGCAGTCGCCGGATAGATAGAGTACAAATACGGTTCGATATCATTTTTCAATGCCAATGCGGCGAGCAGAGGGAAAATCGAAGTCGCCCGGATCCGGACATCCACCATCGGCTCCGCTGTGCGCCACCGAAATAAAAAAACAAGAAACAGATTGCTGCAGATAAGAAAGTTGTCAGTTTCTGTGCGCGCGTTCATCCCTGAAAATTAATGTTCGTGCAGGCACTTCGTGCCTTCATTATGTGCGGGGTGCGCTGCAGGTGAATCCACCACGTGAGCCCACGTCGCGGATCCAGACGCCGAACTTCTGCGACTTCTTTATGCCTGGTGCGCACACATCCTAACAATGAACTTCCAAATTCACAGTCGCCGCCACCTGCACCGCACCCCCAGTTGCACATCATTGATCGACCTGCTTCGTATAGGATCCTCTAATGCATTGCGGGCGCGTTTTTTCCATCGGGATTGCTGGCGCAACAAGTATCCCGATAGTAACAATTTGCAGACGCGCTGCGCAGAAGGGGATGCAGGGGAGGGCAGAGCATGTTCGCACCCATCCACTTGCTTGTTCATTTAATTAAGGTGCGTTATCTAAGTCTTCGCAAATGAAGCATTTAGAATTAAAATATTTGTTCGAGGAGGCAGCCACTGGCTGGTGGCGGCAGCGGCGCCAGCATCCCCTATTTTCTTACGCCTGGCAATGCCACGTCGGCATGGTTGAGCGGCTGGCGGCGGCGGCGGCGGCGGCGCTAGGGGTGGTTCGCGTCGAGAGGGAGAGTGTTTGACTGCCGCACTCGCTTCGAATATGAACACGTTGTTCTCGTTCTCGCCGTGCGCTCCATCCTCGTTTTATTAGTCCTGTGCGCCGTGCTCCCGCGGGACGCAGCTCCCACGGGTCGGTATTGACTCTGCTCCGCTGGCTCCCCCGAGTTTGGCCGTCAATACCGCAGGGAGCCAACCGTACCAGGCCGAATACGGCCGAACCCCTTTTGGCGTTTGTCTGCCCGCAACACAACACGGCCTCTGATGCCGCCGCCTCCACCCTCAGTCTGTCTCGACGAAAGTCACCCTCGCCTTCCTCGCCACCAAGCTGAATCGTCTCAGCATAATTTCGTTTTATTGCACAACTATGCGTTAGCTCCTTGAAAGTCGCTGGAATTGTTGTCCGATCGTTGGAAAAGTTTACAGGTATAGGTCCGCAGGACAATTGAGAAGCGATAGCCAAGGTCGAACAATATGGCCGCATTTAGTTGGAGATAGGGAGATGCAGGGAGCTGATGCTGGGCAAGTATTATCTCATTATCATGGCCCATATGGCCCGCAGAAGTTGTCGCATGCCTTATGTTGTCGCTCCACTCGAGTGGTCGCCGGCTGCAAGCGGACCGAGAACAACCCCCCGACGTTGCCGCTGGTGTGCCCGGAGGAAAGGAGAGAGATCCGCATTGCCTAAACGCCTCCAATAACCAGAATACATTCACGTAGAATGTGTCCATCCTCCAGATGCATCTGCTGCGCATCTCCAACATGTACAACAATTTGCGGTAGCGCAAAGACGACATCGAGGAGTCCTTCGAAGGCGCGCGCAGACTGCGGACCCTGTTTGGGAGTTTGGGGGTGTGTGAGTGCGCGCGGCGTAATGGAAGCTCCATCAAATATTAAGATCTCGTGATATGGGTTTTATTAATTGATGACAGCGGAGGAGGCG
This sequence comes from Labidoglobus nevermanni, assembly GCA_025447835.1. Taxonomy (NCBI): domain Eukaryota; kingdom Metazoa; phylum Arthropoda; class Insecta; order Coleoptera; family Staphylinidae; genus Labidoglobus; species Labidoglobus nevermanni. Next base: position 395,542 of record JAOEHK010000004.1, read on the forward strand.
GCTGGTTATGCATAATCTATGAGTGCGCCAGGGCCAAGGTACCCCCGCATGTAAGTTGCGGGCAAATAGACCGCAGGGACCGCTCGCCGCCGCCACCATTTGCAAGCGGAAGAGATGCGGCAGCAAGGTGTGAATGGAAGGAACACAATAACTCTCCTCCGTTCTTCTCCGCTTTTTGTGTCCGGTGGCGTGCAAATGTGCTGATGCTAAGGGTTGCCGCGTCCGCCTCCACGTCTAATTCCTGCGCATCCAGGAGATAAATTACCCCGCTTTAGCGAGGGGATAACGATCGGAGCGCGCGCACAAAGAATTGCCGCATAGCATTGTTACAAATTAACTCCGACCGAACGTCGATTTATACTTCTTTCCAACTTACTGCCGCCGACATTGACATTGATCACTTTCCTCCTTGTCCTTTGTGGCCCAGCGTGGCTTTGGCAGAAATTAATACTAATGGCCGGCCGCATTGCCTGTTTCAGATTTTTCCTCAAATTCTTTCTCAAATGCAACCAGAACTGCCTGAAGAACGCCGGAAATCCACGTGATATGCGTCGTTTTCAAGTAAGTCACATTCTTCTGTGGCTAGCGGCCCGGAGCGAATTAGAATTTGTGTCCCTGTAAGCAGCCATCCCGCTTTTAAGTTACAACACTTGCCAAAAAGTCTCTTACAGCCGCTCCCGCTCTTCTCCCCCATCGTCGTGCGCCAAAGTTGTTACGCCTCGTGTATGACAACTAGCGGAACTGATTAAAACGCGGAAACGCGCGCAAATGATTGCTGGGGAAGCACAACGTAACGGAAAAGCCAGTGGAATCAAAACGACAATTAGTTTTCCTTTAATTTCTTTATTGAAAGAGAAAGTTGAAGGGAAATATTTGATAGCAGATATTAAAGATATAACCCAGAACTTGCTGGTTCACTTTTAGAATAGATTACTGGAGAAGCAAATTGGGTACTGTAACTTTTTTGAGGTCTGGAAAAACGATTGTTTCACAGCGCAAACTTTTGTAAAGTGAGTCCCCTAAATCAATGAATGTAATCTGGAATTGGTGGAGATTGTGACGGGGCACCAGCATTTGGAGAAACATGATTATGACATTGTAGACATGACGGCAGTGAGTTTCAATTACGTCGGAATGAAGTGCACTAACTGCACACCGCCATTTATTTCAATTTTCCGACGACCGAATTGTGTGGGGGGGGGGGGGGCGGGGGGGGATACGCATACACTTCCAGCGCGTCCTTCCGGCACCTCGATATTTCCCCATCGATTCTAGCATCCAGGCGGCGTTAAATTGCGATTGTCTATCGCCGTTTTCAAGGCCATCAGTTGCTGTCTTTGCGCACCTCGCGGCACGGTGGATCACAGTGCGACTCCGGGGGGTAGTTTCGCATTTCGGGAATGCGTTGTTGGTCGATGACCGTACCGTGCTGCCAACAACGCTTTTGTATCGAACGCCGCCTACCGGCCGTCATCATCCAGTCGTTCCCATGGGAACGCGTGTGTATTGCGGGGTTGCGGGGCTGCTCCCCAGGGACTCGAGCCGACGTCCCGAGGGAGGAGTCTGTCTTGCAATGCACTCGTCTGGTGGCACTGCCGCCGCCGCCACTGCGCCCAGGAACCACAAAATGGCTGTGTGCCTTCTTCCGCCTTGTGAACCTCCTCATCCTCCGACCTCTGTCCTCGCGACAATCATTATTAATGGCACGCAATTGTGCGTTCGCAGGTCGTCATAGCGACGCAGGTGACCGTGGACGGACCGCTGCTGGCCATCTCCGACAACATGTTCGTCCACAACAACTCCAAGCACGGCAGGAGAGCGAAGCGCCTCGATCCTGCCGAAGGTACTTACATCAACAGTATGTCAACTTTTACTCTCGCTCTCTCTCTCTCTCTCTCTCTCTCTCTCTCTCATTCGGCCTCTATCTGCTCCCTGAGGTTGCCCTGAGGTGGGCATCCCGATGATGGAATTGTGAGGGCACCGGTGAGATATTAGCCACAAATCATGGGGTTCATTGGTATGCGTCGCGGCGGCGAATCCGGCGAGCGCGGAAACATCTCGTTTGTATGCTCGAGCTCGGAACGGATCTCAAAACTTTGTGAAATTGGCTCCCGATTCAGTTCACTGGAGGACGGAAGCGGGAGCGCGACGCGCGCGCCACCATCCTATATGTGTGCGTGTGGAAAATATAAAGGAGCGAAAAGAAGAGGTGCGCGCGCGCACTCTCCTACAGCCAGGACTCCTTTAATCTTCTCCCTTATTCACTTTCGCTCTGTATCTTTATTACGGCCGCCGCATGCAAGATTTCCGGAACGCAGCCGAAAGCCACGCTATATTATCCGCTCTGCGGAGAAGGACGAGGGAGGAGGAACAAGCCATGCCTCACACTGTTAATAACTCACTTTGTTCAACTTTGCGCTCGCTATCTTAATCTGCACTCATATTCGGCGAACGCCACCAACGAAATCACGACTGTCGGCAATTTCTCGCCATCATAGGCACAGAGATTCTTAGCTGGTGCCTGTTACAGGCCTATACCCCCCGCTGCCCGTCGCGACACCCTGCATTAAGGCAATCAGTCCGAGCGAAGGCTGGACGAACGGCGGATCCACCGTCATCATCGTCGGTGACAACTTCTTCGACGGTCTGCAGGTGGTCTTCGGCACGATGCTGGTATGGAGCGAGCTGATAACCCCGCACGCCATCCGAGTGCAGACGCCACCCCGACACATCCCCGGCGTGGTCGAGGTCACACTCTCCTACAAGTCCAAGCAGTTCTGCAAGGGAGCTCCTGGCCGCTTCGTTTACGTGTGTAAGTTTGGGGCCTGGAAGCGAATTCTAACCATGGGGCCCCTATTAAGGAAGCTTCCCTACCATCGATAGACAAAGTCCAATAAAACATCTGCATTTTCGGACGGTTTCTTACACGTGTTGGGACGTTTTCCGCCCGATCAATTACAGTGCAGATGTTTTATGATCGGAACGAGGCCCCACTCATCCGGGTCCTGACTCATAGCTTCCCGGTAGCTACGCCACAGCTGTTGGCCAATGTTTTGCCTGCTCCTCTAATGTCCCTCTTACATTTGTAGCCCTCAACGAGCCTACCATTGACTACGGCTTCCAACGACTTCAGAAACTCATTCCACGGCATCCGGGCGATCCAGAAAAGTTGCCCAAGGTACGTGGTACATGATTGCCTACATATTCTTACATTTCATGGTATCCTGGTGCAGGAAATCATACTGAAACGTGCAGCAGATCTTGCCGAAGCCCTGTACACGATGCCGCGCAATAACCAGCTGTCCCTCGCAGCGCCCCGATCACCTACGATGGCCAACAACGGTATGACATCCAGCTTCAACACGTACACCGGGCAGCTGGCCGTGAGTGTCCAGGACAGCGGAAACGGTCAGTGGACTGAAGGTGCATATCCTTCCTCTCTCTCTCTCTCTTGCCAGCATTCTGAAGGGCGGCAGCAGCAGCGAATGGTTGGCCCTTCCACCTGAGGAATGGGTTCAGGTGGTGGCAATCATTCGCGTGCGGCCGATCGCCCGATACCAGCCCATAACTGACGCTGTACTGACGCCAACATTGTTACCGGTAGGGTTTTTCTTTTAGACGACTACGGCCGCCCGCAGAGCAGCAGCGTGTCGCCGCGTGGTGGCGGCTACTGCTCCAGCGCCTCCACGCCGCATTCATCCACCGGGGGCGGCTCGTACGGCGGCGGCAACATGAACGGTTACGGGGGTGCGACGCCGACCAGCAGCGCTCAGCTCCCCAACATGCTGCCGAGTTCACCGACGGCCGGCGGACTCTTCAATTCGACGCCAAGTAAGCGATAGACATCCCCCACCCCACCCCCCGGCCAGGCACCTCGCATCCCTCTGCGCATCTTACATTATTCAAATGCACAAATGCCGGGGGCTTTTCCTATTCCATCCCCATGCATCGCTGAGGAACGGAATTGGCCAACAATGCACATAGCAGACCAGACCAGACTCTCGGGCCGGCTGTAACAAATGAAATTCGCCGCCAGGTTGCCATCAGATAACCGAAAATCCAAATGGGGAGATCGCATAAATATACAAGAGGCTGCTAAGGCGCGCATCCGGAAACGCACCTTGCAGGGCGCAAACTTGTTTCCTTGTCCACTTCCTTAGCTCGCTGGGGCTGTATTAATTTTTATAGTTCCACCAGATGCGGCAAATAATTATTTTGGCGTGCACCACACTGATTCGCTACACGGCCTTACCAAGGTGGACAAGGAGAAAAGCGCGTTCGCGCCAGTGATAAGGGCTTGCTCGCCGCCGCCACCACCACCACCACCACCAACACTCACACATCCACCTGCACCCGCGCTTTTCCACCATCAGCCCGTTACCGGCTGGCATCACTTGGTCGTGCAGTGTTAGTATATTGTTTTATTATCCTTTTATTTGCATTGCACCTTTTTTGAATTTCGTATCTTTCGCCTCTTTCATCTTGACTCGCTTTTCAGCGCTCTTCTCTTCATCTTCTAAGCGAATTTCAGGCGCATTTTCCTCTTTCGTCCGCTACAAGAAATGTCTGTTTGTGCAGGAATGGGCATTGTTTCTTCGCCATTCGCGTCGATGAATCCATTCGCATTGCCCACGTGCAATACACAGACGTACGCCACGCCACTGGTCGGCGCCACCAAGTAGCTCCTGGAGCCAGGGGTGGATACCGCCGATCCACCCCATCATGTCGATGGCACGCCGCTCCCTCCGGATGTAACTAGTGCAATGTATCCAGTGTAAAGCAATGCGATGCGAGAGAGACTTAACTATTAGGCACATTTTTCTTCAGCGCAAATCAACTTCAGAATTGCAGGAACTGCAATCCAATACACGACACTTGAATTGAGCGTACAACTTCCGTATTTGTATAGGACGCATAGGGTGAAATGATAAACTTGAAACTGTGATTGAATTCTGCTCGTCTCCGCTGCTTTCGGAAGATTCTACCGGACTTGAGGTGACACGTGCAATTTCGGACATATCTTAATGAATTCTCCAACTATGTATACATATCGCTTCAAGCTGGGATCCTAATCGTAGTATATCTTTGAGAAAGGCACAGATGATTAGTAACGTTGGTTTGTCAAATCTGTACATAGTATAAATAATCAGTCTAATCTTGCAACTAAATTCTACGCTATTCTAGTGTTTAGCAACAATTATCAGACATATTTGTACAAAGCTGTAAGATACCTATCACATTAGGTAACCATATCAAAGACGTTCCATGGTTCATTTCCCCGACGTAGAAAATAAACTAAATTATCTGCATATATTATACATAAGGATAAAGTTACTGAATTCAAAGCAAGGAACTGCAAGGAAGAAGAGCATCGACAGAAATAACAAACTCGACGTGTCCTTATATCAAATCCACTTGCTCTCGAGTGGAACGAACATGTATACGATGTCAAAATTCTAATCATTATATTTACGTACGATAGAGATGAACACAAATGTAGAAAAAGCCGAAAGCGTAAAATAAAAGCGATTTGCAACGTTATAGCCCAAACGATGCCATTACTGATGAAAACTATCTATCGGCATGTGCAGAGCGAATCCACTTTAGCAGCTCAACGTGAAATTGCCAATGCGCGGATTCATTAAAAAGGCAAACAATTAAAAATCAATTTACAAGTCAAATCAAACGCTGGCATTATATGCAAAGTATTTACGTAAAAATCATTTTCATGTACGAATTTAAGTGCAAATTTCACATTGAGCTTTCAAATGAAATAAACGAACATCATGCGGACGGAGAGAGGCGAATTGAAGTTGCTGAATGCCTTTGATTGTATAGAGATTTTTATATCATCCTAGCATTAATTGCGTCGAATGGTCCTAAGATCAAACAACTCCAGATGCAGGTTCATTCAACAGATTGCCCACGAAGAGGTCATAGTTGCCGTAAGCATTTAACAAGTAATCGATACAATTCATAGTGTTCCATTGCATTTCATGTACATTCTGTATATTCTGTTAATTGACTATTTAATTGTATAATTCTTAATGAAGCATATGTCAGACTTGCGTACTTGTTTTTATAAGACTTTGAAGCTATGAACAATTCTTCACTTATTTCATTGAAGACTTTTCTTTCTTTGGCTAATACCAATGGTAAATAAATTTTTTCACTCACAAACTATTTCCGCGCCTTTTCTATGCCATTTTATAAGGTCCCAGAAAAATTATCCTAAGTCCGGTCTTAAGTCATTTCCCTAGGCAACCACCTCGCAACTCGCAGTACAATGGAATTGATAGTGGATAAGAACGGAAAACGGAAAGAGCAATATCAATGAGCAAACGAGAATTACATTAATCCTATAGCGAAGGCATACCTCCTATTATGCAAATCAAATGGAAATGCAAATTGATGAATGAAAGCGACACCAAGGGAAGCAATCTGCACGCGTATGGTTGGCGAAATGGTAAAATATACAAGTGGCATTCCCTACCCGGATGCACGCGCGTCGCGGCGCAGCCTAAGGGCATGCACGACTATGGGGTGGTTATCATGCCCTTCACTAACTACGCTGACAGATGGTCCCCGAATTTTTCCACTGAGCATTGCGTTCGTACGCAAGCCGACAGCCTGTCTGCCACCCTGGGCGGATGCATTCGCAAACGCTAGATGTAAAAGGTCATATACATGACGTCACTGCGTGTGTGCCCAATTTCATGTCACACTGCATCCGACCGCATCGATTTTAATAGACTTCCAAAAGCGGAATGCGATTATGGGTCTTCACCGCCCTTGCACTTTTCCTCCGCCTTATGCGCCTCTACTCAAATATTTCCGGAACCAATTTGGCGTTTATGACCAATACAAGTCGGATATTGATGCCACAAAACAGAAAGCGTCCCTTTCGGAGAAAGCTAAACAGTTATGGGCACGTCCTTGAATAAGGTGGAATAGGTCCATAATTGATAAACAATTTCGAAAGTTTTTCAGAGAATCCTATTCTTCGTTTGTTCTTTCTTTTCAAACGTTTGCTCCCACAGACGAAATACAATAAATACAATACGACTTTGGACTTTAATTACGTGTAAATCACGTGGTTGATTGCGCATCAAATACACCACTCGTCCAGCCACTCAAGCGCATTAACGTAATGCGCTCATCAACCACTTCAGATGATAATATTTAGCATTATAATGCGTGAGAAAAGCAAACGTTCAATGGCACCAGTTTTTAGGGGTCGCTTGTAATTTCAAGTGCGAATGCAAGTGCAAGGATTAAGACGAACACAATCGCCACCGAACACGCGTCCACGATCATCCCTCGAACATCAGTGGAGGCGGCAGCGATTCATGCGGCAGCTCCTCGTGCTCGTATGGCCAATATGTGTAATCGCAGGTTGCAGGGTGCGACATAATCTAATAGCAATATTAGATTGACATGGTGGGACAATGAGCACTCATGTACACTCGTGTCATTGTCAATTAGGCACGTGCTGGTGTCCGTTGAGGGCGCGCATCATCGTTTTGCGCCCTTTTCGTATTGCGTTTCATATTCATACTAAGAGGAAGTCCTCCAATTCGCTTTACTGCTTCGCTTTTTTCGCCTTTTCTATCAACAATTCCTAATAAGAAACAAAGAAGTAAACTTCCTCACCCTTTCGTTCTACACCAAAATTAATAATGGTGAGGTAGAGTTGGCTGTTATGCTTTGGAATTCAGGATAATGTCGACTTTCAAAGTCAATTCATACAACTGCAATTGTAGAATTGAAGAAGAAATGAATGATTTATTATGCAGACGCAATAAAGTTCGAAATGGTTGAAAATTCATTTTTATGTAAAACGAGCGGATGACTGGATCGCAGACGGGCACGTGGAGTAATCACCCCTGGCAATTGCGCTGAATCCAGTTATGATTCAGCGGGATTCGAAATAGGACTGCGTTCATTCGTACGTCCATCATTCGTGCCTTGATGGAATCATGAAGCGCACATCAGTGAATCACGAAATGATCGCCTTGCCATTCTTCGCACGTCATCGACGTGATGATTATGCACTGATAACGAATTGATGACGACTCGTCTCATATCATTATTAAGCTCAGGGCGTCTGCAAACCCTTCTTCACTTGTGCCGCACTGTTATTTGCACCAAAATACATGCACATTTCAAATTCTTGTATCAGGAGAGCAGAAAGCGTGAGGAGGTCCATAGCGTAAAACACCTCCTCACGCAAAGGTATTTTACGCTATGGACCTCCTCACGCAATCTGTTCTTTTGAACAAGGATCTCGACATTTTTGTACACTTAGTCGCTCAATCTAGTTCATTTTCGCAATTGCTATCAGGAGAGCAGAATACAGTCAGGCGATTATTAGCAGTGCATATCTTCACGCATTCTGCTCTCCTGGTAAAAAAACTACGAAATTTGCATTGAATATTTATGCGCCTTTCACAGCCTTCAATCTACGTAACTAATTTTCCAAATTGCTATCAGGAGAGCAGAATACAGTCAGGCGATTATTAGCAGTTCATACCTCTTCGCGCATTCTGCTCTCCTGGTAAGACTACGAAATTTGCTTGAATGCGCTTTTCACAGCCTTCAATCTACGTAACTAATTTTCGCAATTGCTATCAGGAGAGCAGAATGTCTGATATAAGACTTCAAAAATTTAATAAAACTAATTATTTTTGTGAAAAATTGTATAAATGCTTCAAAAAATTGCAATAACTAAACTACCATGGAAGGATAAGATGGAAATGAAGCGCAAAAATGGATCCAAGTTGAAAACTTGAAGAACAATAATTTTACTTGTATTGTGCGTACTTGATCGCTAGTTTGAAATAGTGATGCGTTGATAATACAATTGCACAAGTGCACAGCACTGATGAAAGCACGGATCCGATTTCCAGCAAAGCTCAATGCGATTAGCGCCGCTAGTGAGAGAGTTATCAGCCACTTTATCTGTGCGCACTTCGCATCTTTAGCTTGTCACTCAAAGTGACGCATCGAAGCCGAATAAAAGGCAATTTGATATACAATACTACAAAGTAACTAGGCTTTAATTGCAAAAAGTGAGCAAGGATCGTATAAAAAAGCTCATATAATTCGCTTTCGGATTTGTAGTAAGAAGCAAGAGCTCCTTTGGGCTTAGTTAGAATAGCAACAAGAACTTACCTTACTTACCTTGCCTTTTCTTCGAGGTCTCGTCAATGACCATGCTTGCAGTACAATAAACATAATAAACAATAGCATGAATTAATAAAAAATCCCCCAGTATGTATTTTCCCTCGTTGTCATTGTAATTAATACAAATTCGTACGTATTTAACAATCATCTTTACATGGAATGCATAAATTACATCACCGAATATTTATTCATTAACTTAACGTGGCAGTCATCACATACTCGCAAAGGCTTCGCCGAAGAAGGCAATGGCATGAAATTGTCAGAGCATAAGCTACAGAAGATGTCACCGCATGATCGGCAATGATGCTGAAAGCAAGGATTGTTGATAAACCAGCATTATTATGACTGCATGCCGAACCTTCCGCCTTCTCAGATTAAATTCCTTGTTGCAAGCTTTGCATTGTGTCGCTGATTCGTCCTTCGCCCAGGCGCCATCGGCCGATTTGGCTTTTGCTTGATCTGCCTCTTCTTTGAATTCCGAAAGTTGCAACTTCATCGAACTCAACTGCTTTCCTAATTCTTCCAACGTTTGATCCTGCTCTATGCTATGTTCTTTTAGTGAATAGTATTCCTCTTGTAATGTGGCATATTTCTAAGGCATCCAAGTTTATCTTATCTGTTGGCAAGCAGCGCTACATTTACCTGTCCGATAATCTTATATTGCGTGAGTTCGTGATTCAATTGCAAGATTTTTTCGCGATCCTGTTTCATAATGTCCTGTAGAGATTGTCGCCATTCTCGCTCCGCTTTTAGATCACCTTCCACAGACGTTGTTTGTTCTTCATTTTTTGTCAAGTGCAAGTTTAATTGCTGGCGCTGGGCTTCGATTTCCTGTTTACAATTCTCACTTGCAAAATATCTAAAATATTAGGAAAGTAATGTTAATGGAATAACAACTAAAATGATGAAAGAAAGAAGAAAGAAAGAAAGAAATATGTCCTCAACGAATCCCATTTCAACGCAATAAATTAAAAATTAGATGCAGCAAGGTTTCAACATTACTTTTATATTATGAGAATGATTGTAAATATATGTTCATTTTTATTATCAACATCAAAGCACAATGCCAAATGTTCAGCAATTACAAGATGATGACTGAAAATTGTGGTACAATATTGTATCCTACATTCAATATCTCAATCACTACATGGTCAATAATGAAAAGAATGACGCTTTTAGATTATTCTATCACAGCTCTCTTCGCCCTCGTAAACTCGCACAATTTGCAACTCATCTCCTTATCATTCATTGAATAAAATATACTTCCATTAGAATATCAGTTGTTATGATTTGTTTAAGTAGTGATTACTTGATTTAGTTTGAATGTTAGCTACATTAGCTTGAACATTGCTCTAACATTATTTTAGTTAATATGTTACAGTTAATTCAACATCGAAAAGCAGCAAGAGTTTGGAATAAGATGTTTATCGTTTTTAAGTTAATGTTAATGTTAATGTTCGTTAACATGGAAATGAAAAATCAACAGACATGATTCAAATACGTACTTATTTTCAAGAGAAACAATTGTGTCTGTCATAGACTGGGTCTTGGATTCGAGTTTTTGTACCAATTCGTTTCTGTGTTTCAACGAGCTTTCGCAATCCTGTAAATCATGAATCCAGTAAAACAATGGCGCCTCAGCAGAACGAAAAGCACTTTATCCCATGAATCAGAATGCTCATTACAATACAGTTCCACATTGGAAAGTTTGAAACAGTGATGCGAATTGTGAAAGATTCAGATTTGGTTTTCCGACAGACTTTTCATTGCCCCATTGTGATTCGATTGCAATTGCAAGCTTAAATTAGCGTGGGCATTGTTTCGCGGTGCAGGAGTTGGTGGTCCTTGGGCGCTAGAGACAATAGGCTTAGGGCGATCACCTGTCGGCGTTGTGCGCCTTTTTTCCTGGTTCTGCTGGTTGAACTTCTCCAGGTTCGAGAGAATCTTGCCGATCTGTCCAGCTTTCGCTTGCAGACGGCTCACCACTTCACCTTTCTCAGTTAGCTCCATTTCGCATTCCTATTTAGTAGTTAAGAATGGGACGGAAGGCATTTATTGAAAACTCACATTATTTACACAAGTACAACAGAAGTAGAATCGGATGCAATTGGATAATGAGTTCAATCAATTTCAAGTCTGTTCAACATAATCAAACTTTACCTGCAGTTTCTTGTACATTTCCAGATTGATCAGTTTGATGTCATCCAATTGCCTGCGCAGGGAAATAATTGTGTCCTGCTTCTCGTGGATGTCCTTTTCCAAGAGTTTCATCGCAACCTCCATCTCCGCCTTCAAATCCATCTGCAATACGAAACTAGACACCAATACTAATAGTATCCCACAATTCACCTGCAACTGTAACTCTTTATCAGCTTCGCATCGCAATTTCCGTTCCTCTTCTAGCCGCTGTTTGAGTTCCGCTACATCTCCATTCGCGTCTGGAGCTGGAGATGCGTCCGCAATGGACACAACACTGATTTTCATGCAATTTTCTGGAACAGCTTCTCCAGCTCGAAGGCGTTTGTTCTCATCGTACAACGCAGAAATGTTGTTCTTGGCAATAGCCAGGTCCTCCTTCATAAGCGCATTTGTGGTAGTTAGAGACTCTAGCTTGTTTTGCAAGTTGGTTACAGTAGCACTGTAGCAATAGGAAAATGAACAAAGGAATACAGGGTTGAAGAGCTTTAAATTACTTTAAATGCCGATTCAGCTCCTCAATGTAGTTCTTCTGGTCTAGAACCGTACTCATGTTGTTGTCGCCATCCTCGCCGTCAGGTTCAGGCGCCTGGTGGGAAGAGCGCAAGTACAGCGAGAAGTCAATAACTCCTTGAGGACAGTCCAGGTCCTCCTCCTTCACGCAAAGGTTGCAATCGATGACATTAAGACCCACAAGTAGGCCAATTATGATTATCGCTTCGTCGCTTAGCATCAGCGCATCCGCCTCGAAATACTCAACTAAGGCTTCGTCCTTGTGGTCAATGAGTACTTTCAGGTAGTCGGCCAGCTTCTTCTGCATCAGAGCTAAGCGAAGCCAAGCACGAGCTCGACCCATTTGTGTGCTAAAAGCGCGCAAATTGTTACAAATTTCACTACTACACCAGGCAGGATTGAATAATTACTGGACTGTTGGCAAATCTCGGACACTCGCTGTAATATCGTGCGCTTCTGGAGCGAATTTCTCAACTCTTTGTAAAATGTCCCAAAGCTCTTTCTTCGGGCCCAGTAAACCCTACAATATTTCAAATATTTTCCTTGAAGCGCAAGTGAAAGATTCAGTACCTTTTTAGGTCGCAAACCATGTCGTAAAACATGCTCCAGGACAATGAAAAAGTGCTGCAAAGGCATGTGGTCCGAATCCAGCATCCGGCCATATCTTAAACTCTGTTCGATCAATTCTTTGACGACTAGCTTGCTAATATTGACCAAATTACTGCGCTCGATAACGACTGGATCTCGGCCTGCAAAATTCGAAAATGTCATCCCTCAACCCCTTCCCCAAATGAGGCACCTTCGGAATAGAAGCGTGTTCAAACTGATTGACTCTCTGGTACTTTACCATGATTGTAGTGAGGAGGAACATTCGGAGACGTGATCAAACGTGGAGGATACTCCACATCCTGCAACTCTTTTAGGCAGAGCCATTCGCCGTTCACAGACACGCGGAAATTGCACAAATAAATCGTATCTTGAGCGCCAGCCATGTCTCCGGAGACACGGCCGTCTTCCAGCATCTCAACAACCTTCATGACAACTAGCCGGAAAAGTGCGAAAGGAAAGCTCAATCTGGCAGCTTCACGAGCTAAATGTGATGAAAACTCGCTTCTTCCCCTTGATGCCAAGTGCACTTTATCGATTCTGAATTTCCCGGTTGCGTGGGGGGAAAATCTATACCTGCTATAGCGCCATCTAACTTTGCCTCAATTTTCCTCCCTGTAGTTTACTTTTTATTCAAATGTTAGGCTATAGCGCAAGAATGTAAATTGTTAAATCATTGTGTTAACAAATTACTGATTACGGATAATAAGAAACAATTGTTTAAAGTGGCTGGATAAATAAATAATGAAAAACATGTAAAATTTTAAGTGCCAATTGCAAATTGCGTATATTCTTCTTTACAGCATTGGTAAATTGGCTCAATGGCCTACCTTTCGGAAATTTTCTTCGCCGTTTTTGTTCTTTAGATAGCAGTATCAGGGGCCATTGAAAGTCTCGAAGAGACGAAAGGGACGGAGACCTGGTCCCATTGTTATCTTCCGTGGAATTGATTGCACTGGATAAATTATCACCACTATCAAATGAAGCCATCGAAATCTTTACGAACAATTATTTCAGAGCCCAGTGAAAAGGCAGCAAGTTTATGAAACTTGATTTTTATGTTTTGTTGGCATGCTGAATGACCTTCAACTGGAAAACAGCTGACGAAGATGGTCAGATATCAGACTTTCGATTTGTTTCATATCCTGTAAATTGAACTAATAAATTAATAAAACCATGTTTTATTCTTGCCATGGCCTTATTGGCTTGAAGTAACTAATATTAGATAAGTTAACAGGACTTATTCTACTTCTATGATAACAGTAACGGTTGAGGTTATGCTTTGTTAGGTAGGAAATGTTTTTCAATAACATCTGGGATACAAAAAGGCCTTAATGTATAACAAAAACTCTTATTAGCCGTCTCCTCGAAGCATGCCACAAACGGATCATTGGCCGGTTCTATTCGAAACACCTTTGAAACATATGAATTCGTTACCTAAGCAATCTTATATCAAAGCTAAACAATCTTCACAGAAGTTTGTTCAATAAGTTGCTCTTTATGTGACTGATCAATCAAATTGTACATAATGGACAATGCATGGCTTTCCCAGATCAAGAAAGCCACAAAATCAGCAATCTCACAAGGCAACTTGAAGAAAGTGCATTATGCATTCCAGGATGGTCGAGAAATGGTTGAGGAATACAATACGGATACGAATGTGCTCACAAGAAGAGCATGGAAGGTGAAAACTGAGCTGGCAGCTGATGGTGAATGGGAGGTTGAAGTCGGAGACCCTGAGCCAGAAGGCTTTAAAGGCAAAAGTGAGCACATTCGCGTGAATCCAAATCAGGTAGATTTTCCTTTGAAAACAATGCAATAACTGATATCGTATTCGTACTTGTAGCCGTTCATAAGCAAACGTATCACAAAGACTGCAATCGAATGGAGAATTCGCAATCTTCCTTTTAAGCAAGACATTTATTCAGTGACTGCGGATACTGATGGCAAATGCATTGTCGTGAGAACTTGCAACAAGAAATATTTCAAGCGAATTTCTGTTCCTGAATTGGAACGAGTCTGCTTGCTACCCGTTCAGGATAACGTGTCCTTTACACACAAGTTCAATACACTTATAATATCTGTAAGTTTCAGACCGAAAGCGCATTTAGACAACAATTTCTTACAAACTAAGTCATTCAACATGTAATCCTAATTCCAGTACAAGAAGCCTATGAAATACATAGAATTAGAACACGCTGTTTGGGAAGAAGTGAAGAAAGTTATCCCAAAACCAGAAATGAATCCAAATGACTGTCGTCAAGCCTAATTTCATGTTGCTGGAAACGACAACGTCAAAGGATTTTGTGAAAGTCTAACCTTAAAATTTTCACTTCCACATGCTGTTTCTGATATTCTAAATTGAACAAAAACTCCGTTGTTGAATTAAACATTGTTCATCTAGTGAATTCATAACTTACACATCAAAGAATACTTCGATATCTCTTTAATTCAAGTAAATCAAAGTGTTTGTTGGCTTGTGAAATCTTGTTTTGCTTCACGTATACAACATGGGTAAATCGAATAAGATGCCCAAAGGGTGCGTACATGGTGAAAATACTGTGTAATTCTCAATTGTACACTTGGAATTATTTCTAAATTATAATTGATTGATAATATTGTAAACAAATTACCATATGGTATGTGTATACTTGGTGGCCTAACGTTTTTGCCATGCAATTACGAATTCTGCTCATTATTAAAACTTATTACTTAATTAAGAAATGAATGTATTTTGTTATGTTACTTAATTTGAATACCAAATTTAATGTTATCATTTCTGTAAAATACCATTCAATTCCTTTGTAAATACTACTTAATATTTCTTAGAAACTGTGTTAATTCTTTTAGATAGTAATTAGTGAATAGTTGTTCTAGTAGTGATTATGACTAGTTCAAATAGAACATTACTTAAATTGTGGGTAATTTACAGACGAATTATTAATGAAACAAATCGAATCAAAACATTTCAATTACAATTACTATCTAATTGTAGTCGTAAATGTGTGTAATTCAATTTGTTGCTTATGTTGCAGTTGGTGGCAGTTTTCAAATTGTGGAGAACCAATTCCGGGATCACCATTCGTTGCATTCAAAACTCCTCTTCGAGAGGTAAGTGGTGAATTTGGTACAAATTATCATCAGCAATCTACTTTTAAGTTCAAATTTTCAATCAGTGAGCTCTTAATTATAGTTCAGATATACTTTCATTGGTCTTTTCTTGGAGTGCAAGGTTTTTATTGCAAAAATAATTAAACCTGCCTATCTTTCATACGATTTACTGCGTGTAGCTGAGGTGAGCATTGTGTTAAAGCCCAGCGATATCCGTGTGGGAATGTCCATCAAAACATGTCACAATCTTAACACATTAACAGTGCGCTTAGCGTCAGGGGCGCACTTGGGCGCATCAAAGGCGGGCGATAAGAAAGTTTCGCAGGCAAGAGCGACCGCAAGAGCGGTCCTTAGTCGCATCCTGCTTATCGTTAGCGTCCACATTGTGGACATATCATTGTGCTGCAGCAACGAGACGAATTCTGGCTGGCCTCGCAGCGCCTGCCGGTGCTCGGCCAGCAGTCATAATTAAATGCGTACACATTAAACCTTTCGCGAGTCTCTCTTGTTCAGACACTCGCTAACGAACATCGCACACAAGATGCGGCCGGAGTGCGCATCAAGTCCGCCGCCGTGCTCACAGCCGCATCCAGTCTCTTTGCTCTTTACAAGGTCCACTCAGCTCCACCTGACGCAACACTTTCAAGTGGAAGGAAAGCTAGCTCACATGGAAGTGCAGTAATATTACAAACTCAGCATTCCAGGTCCTTCCCCACTTAATCGATTAGTCCTTTGGCCACTTACTTACTCTAAGGGTTCCTCTGGGTCACAGGGGGCATTAGTACCTCGCAAGCCACATGCGGCAGAGCTCCCAGAACTATCTGACCTACAGAGGTGGCGCCTTCCTATTCTGCCATTTAAGATTCAATTGCGATTGTCTCTTGGTCGCTACGAGATTCAGAACGGCTTCTCTGGTACACCTAATGGTCCTTACTAGAGGAGCTAGAATTGGGATTCAGGTTTCCTCCATATCCTGCTGCTAGTAGCACCCCACACATGGAAGCGCAGTAAATCGCAGTAGTATTCCTAACTCAGCAGTCGGGGTCCTTCCCTACTTGATAGATAAGTTCTTTCGCCACTTACTTACTCTGAGGGTTCCTCTGGGTCAGAGGTCGGCAACGCGGCGCCCGCCATGAAATCGTAGTGCGCCCTTCGCGCAATACTGACGTTCCAGAACATTTTACAGTGTTGCCAGATTTTTCTCTGTTGAATATCAAAAAATAACATAGATATGTGATAAAAAGATACAATAACAATGGATTGCATGTGTTTTGGCTATAGGCAAATTAGAAATAATTCAAAATCTATCAAATCAAAGCGATCTGGCTAGATTTTATTTTGCCTAGACGGACAGACATATTCATTTATATATATACAAGGGACTTGCTGGGCAAATTCGTTGGCTGATCACGTGACATAGGGATTTGAGCTTCTTGCCAGCGCAGCTTTATTGCGTTTCATTTAAT
>JAOEHK010000004.1:412719-425178 GCA_025447835.1 Labidoglobus nevermanni
TATTTAAAATGAACACAAACTCACTTAATATATCCCTAAATAACGATTTTACAATTTTTATTCGTCCCCTGTACATACGTATTCTGAAATTTTATAATAACGCCTATTTTTTCCTAATTATTTCTAGATTCTTACTTCGATAATTAAGGAGAATATTTCCAAATGATCTAAGATTTGTTAGCTATGCTCTAATTTACTTCTACGCAAACTTAGCCATTTGTTCTATGATTCAAAATTGTTGTTGTTCATACAAGATTATTTTCCAGGGACGATTTGAGCGAAATCGATATACCTGACACTACATCGTTGTCGTACCTCACGCGATTTTCGGACATTCCTCCAGTTCCTACCATACATACTGACGATCTGTTTCTTCAGCCTCCTCCTGTTCCTGAAACAATAACCAAATCACCTCAAACTTCACCGATCTCAATGGAGAAGAATCAATCATCCACCGAAGCACCCAAGTCCGAATCGGCACAATTAGCTTCCCAGCCCATGACTGAACCGGAGAGCGCACCAACTATTCCAGCTGCTGAAGCTGCAGATGTAATGCGGCCGAAGTCGCAACATAAAAGGATCACAATCCTCCAGGACGAGAGAATTCCCGTGAAAACGGACGATCATGTGAAGGAGCAGCTTCCTCAGCCTCCCAATCCCGTTCATCATCAATCAAACCCTGTGCCTACCAATAGACTATTCAAAATACCAAAGAAGAGTCATCTTGATACTGAAATGGCGCACTCGTTGCCACCTACTCGGCCTAATCTAAGCAATGGGCATGAAACCATACGGAATACATTTCAGAGTGATAACACGCGTAGCCAGGGCATGCCACCCAACGGCTTGCGAGGACAAAGAATTGCAAGGAACCCAACACCACCTCGCCAAGATATCCCTTCGATCCCTGTTTGGGAATCGCCTCCAAAAATCCTGTTAAATGATAGCCCGTATCTTCCCAGTCGTAGCAGCAATGGAATGGAGTCCAAGCACACTCCTCATTTATGCCAATTCAACACGCAGTTGCGGTCTCCTCCATCAATCGATTTTCCAGAATTCTGCGCCTTCGGTAAAGCGTGTAAGAAGGTAGCATGTAGCTACACGCATGAACTGAGCATCTCCAATATGGTATCTCAGAACCATGCTAAGCAGCGAGCGTTCTGGAATAGCATTGTCAGCGGAAACCGGTCTAATATCAACGATGCACTCAAATGTCTTCCGAAGGCCCTGGTATTGAGTGGCAACGAGGAGCTGCTCTTTGACATGATTCCAGATATCATTAAGCTCGAAGAGGAAATCGTGGGCACTGCAACGCAGCACGTGCTGACCATCATTAGCGCCATGCAGGAGTCGAATAAGAACTCGTTCGACAGCTACCTCTTCCGCATTCTGATGAAGTTCATGAACAGCGCTGAGGTGAACACGCTGATCATGGAAATCATCTTCGAGCAGGAGAACATCTTTGAGCATCGCATGCTCCTCGAATCACTGCTGGACAATATCAAACGCCTTCAGGTGACGATCAACGTCAAGCTGGTCGAGAAGTTGATCGTGCAAGCGTTGACAAATACCGAGTCAGTGCATGATCTCAAACGAGTGGTCAGCATCATAAAATCGGAAATAGTGTTGCTGGGCGATGTTGATTTGACACTCATCGGCAGTTTAGCGCATAAGTTGAAGGAGTGTGAGACCGGCGAGCTGTGGACGGATCCAAGTTTTGCGCGCATTGACAATACACCACATTCTAGCAATATCTTAGCGAATGGCGACATTCTGAGCAAAGGGGAGTCTTCGACGGTGGAGACATTCAATTCCAGGCCACCGGTGCAGCCGCAACATCTGAAGATCCGCATGGACCAGATGCAGACGCTCGAGCGCTTCATGAAAGCAGAGAGGTATCAAGATGCTTACCGCTATTTCATTACAGTCCAGGCGGACGGGTCGGGGGAGCAG
Source organism: Labidoglobus nevermanni (assembly GCA_025447835.1). Taxonomy (NCBI): domain Eukaryota; kingdom Metazoa; phylum Arthropoda; class Insecta; order Coleoptera; family Staphylinidae; genus Labidoglobus; species Labidoglobus nevermanni. Next base: position 414,673 of record JAOEHK010000004.1, read on the forward strand.
AGCAAGGAACTATCGAACTTGATCAAGCGAATCATTGACGGATTGCATCAGTGTGCAAAGGTTGACCCATACTATCTGACGGTCTGTAAGAATTTCGTTCTCTATCTGCGTGACAATGGCTTCGATATCTACGCTTTGCGTAAGTTGCGCTCCATTTTCTCAGATGTCTAGTAACCCTGTATGGCCTCTCAGAATCGGATGGACAATGGAATACGTTCGACTACTTCAACTTGTATATAGATCATCAGTTGACTGATTGGCTTAATGGACGAGGGGACATCTTCAAGGACTTTCACGAGTTCATTTCAGAATTCTATGCCGAATTGCATATCGGCCTTATCAGAGTTATACTTATGGTCATCTACCAAAAATCCCAAGACATCACCAGTCTTGTCAAGATTATTGAGCATTTTCACGCATTTTATTATCATAACGTAAGTAGCTGATTCTACATTTATATATATTGCAAACCGCTAGGTAGTCCAGTTTCTCAAAGAGGGTACTGCGAGTATGCTACAGGGGTGCCCTACAATAGTTGAAATGTTTTTGGTCAGGGATGGTCAATTAGACAAATAGGATCTCCGGTATTCCCCGTGTCTGTTGAGCCTTGGCCCAGAAAGAACCAGGAATTCCTCGGGCTTCGCCTCATATCTTTATTTGGGGGAGAACCCGTTCTTGTCCGGGTTGGGCGTGCCTGTTTTTAGCCAAACGTTGCCTAGTGTCATGACCATGCACCGGAAATCGGGGACTATCTAAGTGGGTCCACTATTTCTGACCGAGGCGTAATGGACAAACTCGGGAATACCCTTCATATTCAGGGCAGATGACGATACGTAGGCGTTGTAGGGTGCCGAAAATTTCTGTTTTTCTAGTTTTTACGTTTTGGGGTGAATGACACTGAAATCCCCGTCAGAGCATTGTAGTTTAGGAATGGTTTTTTTCTCTCTGTAAAGAGCATAGTTTGAGAGGTTGGGTAGCAGTTTCTGAGAATGGCGGGCTTTGAGTAGAGGGGGCAGGGCACTTCCCCTACCTTTTATAGTAATACTTAAGAGGTTGGGAGGGTTGAGGGGGTATTCCAGAATTAACTGTTAGGAAACCTCAAAGGAATTGCAGTAGACCTTTATTCACGGGGATTACGTCCCAAAAAGTTGCTGGTTATACGAAAACCGCAAATATCAAGTGGTAGTTTGTATAGGTTGTATTGCAGTCATTCCCAAAGTGGGCGCTACCGGCCCCTGGTGGGCGCTGCAGCGATTTAGGTGAGCGGTGATTGACTCTCTAAGTCAGCATGCTCATGGGTTTCCCCCTGCTTATCCGGTGACTTTACATGCCACTCTCCGCCCGGGATAGGCCAGGGTGTCCATGAATAAAACATCTGCAAATGGCGGAACGGACAAGCCAGGGGAATTCCAGAGTCTGGCGGAGGATCCACGGGTATTCCATGCATTTATCCCGTCCAGGGGGTGGCCAGTAATAATTTTCCTGAAAAGGGGGCAGTATGCCAAAAAAGTCTGGGAACCGCTGTTGTATAGGATACATGGGGGGTAGTAAATAATATAATATGCATATAAAAGTTATAGGGATCTTAATGTGGTGATTGTACTTTTAGGATAACCACGGAGCCATTTATTTCAACGATGGAATGACCATCGTTGAAATACAAATGGTTACGCATGTTTATTTTTACAAATTGTTAAAGAAGGGGGTGCAGCCTTCGAAGATCTCCTTGAACTGTATGCAATCGGTGGAGACCGTGAAGCTGTCACCGAAATATAAATATAGAACTTGGGATAAGCTTATGCCACTGAGTACAAGAATCATCCGTGCCTTGAGATATTTTCCTCTCGCAAAGGACATCCCACACTGGTTACCAGGTGACTTCATTTCCAGCCATGGCTGCAAATTGATTATGGAAAGGATTCGAAGGTTTACGCCGGTCTTTTAGAATAAAACTGTTAACTTTCATTGCGTTATTCATATTTGTTCATTACTTATGAAAAGTATTTTTTATTTCACAATCTTTCGTTTTGGAATACATTAACATTGATCGAATTAAAATGTTGATCTATTAATAATTGATGTTATATAAAGTGAAATAAGCTGTATCCCATTTACATTAAAGCTTTATTTTCGAATACTTACTTATCCAATACTTATTCATTACCATACATGGCAAATGTTCTTAGGTTTTGCTTATTATTATTAGCCTGTGTAGCAAATATATTTACAATACAAAGGTATACATTGAAAGGCACTTTCCATTCTGTTATTTATCAACCTCAGAAGAATTAGACTACAGGGAATGCCGTTTATAGCGTATATCCCCTTATAAAGTATGAAAGTGCCGGTTCCTTGAAAAAAGCTCATTATTCCGTGTAAAACCCATGCATTTTGGTCTCCACGTTATATCGTTCTTATTTTATCCAAGGACATTCGAGATACGGATTTTTTCAAGGAATTGAAGTAATTTTATGACGTTTTCGTTGAAACTAGTATTGTAAATAATATTGTAAAACTGCAAACTGCCAAATCCATACAATTTCGACATTAAAATTCCATGTATCATGTAAAGATTGTCCAAAGATTTTTTTAATGTGTTGGGCCAAAGGAGTGGTTCCCCCAAGCACTGCGGCCTAAAAGGCCTATTGTACTATGTCCCATGTTCAAAAGCCAAGAGGGCTCCCTGATATTTCCATGGGGAAACCAGATCTCTTGGTGGCACCGAGGAGGTTTCAGAGGCTCTCAAAAATTTCCTCTTCCATAACCTTTGCCGCATGTGAGAAAGCATCTCACTGGTGCATAGTATGTGGACCACATCCTCTACAGGTAGGCGAGTCCACTATCCCCAGATTATACAAATGATAATTGAAGGGATAGTGTCCTGTGAGCAGACCCGTTACCTTCCTCAATTCTCCCTTTGAGAGAACCAGGAGCTCCTTAGCTCTTTGCGCTGATGGTTTTACGAGCAGTTTGGCCTGCCTGCAGCTAGTTGTTTCCAACCAGTAGGCCCTTTTGGGACTTTGCTCCTATACCTTGATCAATTTCCTCCTGTGTAACCGTGTCAGGCCCCAAGTGGGGAAGGGTCCATGAATGGAGGTAGTGGCTGCCGTTTTGGCACATTCCCCTTAATTCCAACGTGACCCATTGTGAAGTATATTTTAAAAACGAATGGGAACTCGTTATAACGTATTTTTTCAAGTACACTATAAAGGCGTTCACTGCATCTACTTTCCTATTTTCTACATATCCGGTTCATCATTCGGAAAGTATAAGAATAAGCGTATTTTATTAAGTTTACAATTGTATATATTAAGAGGGACATTTTGAAATTACAATGTAACAAATGATATGAGAAAATTACATTGGCTTCAAGATCAATCAAATTCTGGAATGTCATTGAATGAATAGCCGGGTACTTGCTTATAAGCAAGGTAGGCAATGCGCACATGATACGCTCCCGGAATGAACATGAGTACACCCAGAATGATAATTGGCCACATGCGATCAGAATACTTGACGTCAATATGACCACTGACTACGAGGCTTCCTGTAACTAGTAGCGTCGTCCCGACGATTAGGAGTACTGCGGCAAAGATGATCGCTTTCCAGGGTACTTTGTCAGGTGGTGCTACAAACTGAGCATCGATAAATCCTGAGTCGGATCCCGCCAAAGCCGAATAATCGACGTTATCATAGTCCTTTGCTCGCCGTCGTGACATTTTCAAACGTTTCAGGTAGTCTGGAATTAGTAGGATTCCCGCTATTGATTGCTTCTAAATGTCAATAGAATGTTATCAAATGCCGAAGTTATGTACATTGATTATAAGCAAGTTCAGCCTATTTCCGGAAGGAACAAACTTTGTTAGAACAAAGAAAAACTGTTCATCTATAAACAGTATAATATTATAAAGGAGTAATTGAATGAAATTGATATTTGAATAAATAAATCATTAGGCCAGCTAGTATTCTGAGAAACCTCATAGCAATTCTGTAATGCATACTAGCTTATGGGAAATCATTGATAAAGGGTCACATGCTATGAGTATGAGTTAGTAGCAGGGTTGGTAGCAACGCAAATGAATTGATAATTAGTTTTGGATAAACGCTGCATTTTCATCGATTTCCAGCTATTGGAAAACGTAGGACTAAATATATTTTAGGTTACAATAGCGTTTAAGGCATTATAGCATTAGTACCTGGATATGAAAGTCTACTGGTATAGCTTTTATGTATACACTTGTCAATTGCTTGAATAACACAGGAGACAGAATTGAGGAAGTGTACAAAACTTATTCAATATATACTTTAACAATTATATGTTAGAACAAAGCAAAACTGTTCAACTATAAACGAATAAATATAAAATCATTAGGCCAGCTAGTTAGTATTCTAAGAAACGCCATAACAATTCTGTAACGCATACTATCTTATGGGAAATCATTGATAAAGGGGCACTTGCTATGAATTGGTATGAATTGGTAGCAGTGCTGAGAATTGATAATTAATTTAGGATAAACGCAGCATTTTCATCGATTTCCAGCTATTGGTAAACGTAGGGCTAAATACCTTTTAGGTTACAATTGCGTTTAAGGGATTGTAGCATAAGTACCTGGATATGGAATGAAAGTCTACTGGTATAGCTTTTATGCATACACTTGACAATTGTTTGAATAACACACAACGAGAACGAATTGAGGAAATGTACAAAACATATATATATGCAATATATGCTTTATTAGATACGGTGGAAACTATACCTGTAATATAATTCCAAATTTGCATAATTTCAATGAATCAGTAAGGTTCAGAATATAGTGCGCCGGAACAATTCCAAACTGTGCATCAATAGCAAACGGAATTGGTGTTGTTGAATTGCTATGAATTGGACCGATTTCATGAACTTACTTTCGAACCACAAGAACTCCGCGTCTAATTACATGAAAGAGGACACATAGCATCCAACTATAATCACTTGAATCGAACTTGTATGTGGTTTAGAATGTGTGACCTTTTCCATATTATATTCGCATTTATTAGGCGATCTTTAGACAACTGGAACCGAGTCTACCGACGACGGTGGTCAGGGCCGACAGGAAGGATGTTAGCCGGATGTGGAGCCACGAAGGTGAGACTCTCTACATCCTTTTCCCTCTTCCAATGTTTGTATATTGGTTGCGCTAAACAGCAACCAGGCGATCGTTATTTGGCTATCCCCACTGCTTCCACTATTATCAGCATTCATTCAGCGGTCCTTACTCCTGTTCCTCCCAGAAGGACTTCCATTCGCAACTAACACGGATATCTTGTGGTCTCAAATATGTTTCCTTGCAGGCAATTCTGAGCTTCAAGTAACCATATCTTTCTGAAACTACGATCTTCTCACTATGAAAATGTGTTTCTGATTAGATTACTACCTGAGGTCCTAGATATCAAGAGGGAATTGAAGTGAAGCGAAGTTAAGGGGTAGCATAAGGTGCGCAATGGAATAGGGCGCATCGCAGTTTGAAGACTGCTGGGGGAGCAGGCGGAAAAGCCTACGATCGGGAAAACTGGGAGCCTACAAGAACCGACGGACCGGTGGGTCGCTGCAGTAGAAGGGAGGCGCTCGGGGGATGCAGGCTTCTCCGCACCCTGCGGCTCGATCAATGTGCGTTCCATCGCCAACAAATCCGAAACCACGACAATTCGCGTAGACATTCGGGACTTCTCCAACAAGCCTTTTACAATCACGTTACTCTCGTTCATCCATTGCGAGGAGACATTGAATCACAAGTTGAAGAACGGGGTGCCAGAGTCCGCATTTACCATACTCTTAGCTCTGTTAAACATCGTTTTGTTGTCCTTATCATCTGTGGTGCGGCGAAAGTGGAATTCTAAATAAAACAGTTTGCTGCTCGTCTAGACGAGGTTTGTGCAAGCTCGTACCCTTCATTCATTCTGGTCCAGTGGTATTACAATGATTCAGTTTCGTTAGTTTCGTTTCCATTTGTTTACTTACTCAACTATTCAGAATGTATGGCAATTTCATTCTCCGCTCACACCTCGTTTCAAGTGAACTGAAGAGAATTTCTTCATTTATTGTAGCAATGGGAGAAGTCCTACCGGAAGGCAAAAATTTCAAATTGCTTCATGATGACGAACTTCCTGCTTTATTAGAATCGTTAGAACAATACTTGCCGGATTCAATAAAGGTAACAAAATTGTCTATTTGCCTCACTCGGATGTTTTTCAAATCCTTTTTAAATCATTCGGGTTACGGGTCAAATTAAAGCTATTGGAGAGCTTTCGCTAGATTTCCACTTTCTTTGTACCAAAACTAAATAGATTTTCAATTACTACATCATGTTATGTATATAAATGTCTGTACCACATCGGATTTGAGTATTTCTAAAGTGTCAATTCTAATAAAGAGTTTTACATTAATTTAACACCTTATTTCAGTTCATTTCAGTTTCAGTTATTGTCTGGCACTTATATTAACTGCCAACTAGCAGTATCGATGAATAATAAACGATAGTACTGGAATACCTCAAATTATTGTAAAATTTGATCCTCTTCTAGTAAGCCACAATAAAACGATTGCGTATTGTTATATGGATTGGATTTATAACAGGCTACAAGAAAATCAGTCGGTAGCCTAGCAGTTAAATGCTGGGATGCGAAACAGAAGGTCTCTCCCCAGATCGTTATAATTTAAAATCCTAAAACAGGTTCTACAATCACACAAAAGCCACAAAAACACGAAAAATCCCATCGAAGAACAAAGGGAGACAATAAAGAGTATCTTAACGTACTTCAAGTAGGTGGGCGAAAAGAAATTCTAAGAGGCTGCGCATCTCAAATAGCTGACCTAAATCCGACCCTGGCTCCTTCTACCAATAAGTATGAATTTTTGTTTATTGACTGTACAATCAATCTTCAATATATATTTTTTGAACTCAATCAAAGAACATCTCTTGATTAAAACGAAAGAAACCACCACCAGGCATCAAACCCAAGATATATAACTCATGAATATTGATTTTCTTAATTAGAATCTAAAGGACAATTACAATAATTATGAAATGCTTAGGAATGTTTCTCCATTGTTCACAATATCAAGGGAAAGTCTGATCATTGATATATGAGTCATGTGAAAATTGGCATTGCACAACGAAATAGTTAGATTGAGAGATGAAATGTCAAATTCGTACAAAAAACTGCAGGAAATGTATGAACATAAAATATGAACATTGTTGTTGAATTCTTCGATTGCGCCAATTATTTTTTCTGTTTGCTGCCATGAATTTCATTACCCCATACATGCACAAGCTTAGAGAGCAAATTATACGTTTTCCTATACACGTACTACAATAGTTTGTTTGTACTTTGAGCAGGCACGAAACAGAATTGTTGGAATGAAAGGATCATCGATTTTGCGCGCAAATGTTTCTCACATGTTTACAGCATGCCGAAACGGTCAATTTAATACCATTTAACAAGACGCCCCTATTAAAGTTATGGCAAGCCATCGATTATGCCAAACCCCTTTCTGTTACAATTCTACGTTTAGTTTCTTGGGCTACTCCATTGGAATTCTCTTGTAAGAACGTTTAGAATCGACAATTGAGGTCTCTCGGTTTAAAGCCTCCTATTTTCTTTATAAAAGATATAAAGTGCCCAATTAGTGCCTATTTGAAGTTAGATTTCTTTCTTGTATTAGGAAGTGTTGTTTGTTTACTTTTTAATAGTTCATATTATTACTTCACATTTAATTGCAGATAGCAATCTTTGTTTTATGGCTTTCTGTTATTGTTTGCCTTTATTTCCACGCTTGCACGAATAGCTGCAAACTTAGCTCTTGGAATCCATTTTATTTTTAAGTAGCAATTAGGAATTCCTCTCTGTGATAAAGACCCATAGATACATAAATTCGTAATCACTTTACTTAGGAGTTAATATTCATGTTGTTTTGGCTGCAGAACTAGTAGCTATCAGATTGTAGAAAAGGGATATATCATTAGATATAGAAGAAATAGAACAAGAATAGTAAAGACAATATGTTTGTGAGTTATATATTGCAGTTGGGTCGCTAATTCAGAAAGTTCTTTGAAAAATACCTCATTTTCGCGCCTTGCTGAGTGTTTGACTAGTCAACACGACTAGACACAACTTTTCAACTAAATTGTGATCTAAAAAAGAACGGGAAACTATTTGAAAAGTTCCATGTTAGAATTATATCAACCTTGAGTCTCGGTGTTGCTTAACTGGGGCAGGAGTGCTAAGAATCTTTCGGCAATTCCTTGCATTCCTTGAAATATTAGATGGAATGTTAGAAGTAGACGAAGAATGTTTTGCTAGAATTTCTCAACAGCCAGCAAAAATATCATCTGCTATCTATCCAGGAAGGCAAAATAAAAAGCAAGAAACCTTCTGGTGGATTAAAATTAGGCTCGTTTAATAACATCAACTCTTGGTTTCATGTGATCAGAAACCTTACACACAGTGTTAGAAAGAGACCATCGCAGTTTCAAAAGCCATTCGGGAGCATTTCTCTGACCAGAATATTTAGGAAGATTTACTTATCTCCTTAAAGCGCTAGTCATGATTTATACGAGGTTTAGCAAAGCATAGAATAAGGAAACAATTGGGAGGATAAATGTAATAGATTTGTTTTTCTCGAATGTTGTGGATTCGCACTCCAAAATTGGCAAGTGGATAAGTTGAAAGGTCACGAAATACAGACAATATTTGCGATTGTGAAAGCAATTTAGAATAGATTGATTCCAGAATCTACAATAGAAGATAAAGATTGAAATATAAGCGTTTTGTCATCAAACCATTTCTAATATGAATTCAAATGTGTCGATATAATCAGTAGATATATAGGCAAGCAAGAAACTCATATTTAAATAACTTTCATTTCCGTCCAATCGGCAATGCAATTTGTTGCAAAGATGACTGAATTCTGTGTTTGTTTTGCAGTTTCATCAGACTGTGAAGACATACATTAACGATCGCGTTTGGGACTTTCATTTCTACGTGGCAAAGAGTTGGCCTGACGATTTGGTTGCGTTGCATTTTCCCGGAATGACCAGCACGGTAAGATCACTTTCTGGTTTCCTTGGGTCGAAGGAAGATACCTACATTCGATACCTCGTTGGTAACATGATAAAACTAAGCAAAGTTCGAAGCTCGTGATAATAATAAAAGAGAAAACTTTCAAAAGGTATTGGCACTTGCCCAAGAATTTGTTAGACACAAGTTTTTGATATCATCTATGCTAATAGCAGAAATTATGAGTTCTAGGTCGCAGGCCATATTAGTGGAAGGAAGCAAGGGTATTGTTGTTGTTTGGTTTATGCTCACTTAGTTTTGGAAGGGAAGTTGGTCCAGGTGGAAGCAATCGATATGCTGCATCAGGGGGCTTCTGTACAGGGGTGCCATGAGACCTGGGGTATTCCTCTATATCACTCATTCCCAAAGTGGGCGCTACCGACACCTGGTGGGCGCTACAACGATTTGGGGGCGTGGTGATGGAGCCAGGGGAAGTCCAAAGTCTGGCGGTGGACCCACGGGTATTCCAAGGGTATGCCAAAGAAGTTTGGGAACCACTGCTCTATATCTTGGCAACCAAATTTATTTTAAAATATTTGTATCAGGAATAGTCTCACTTAAGGGGCGCCGAATTCTGTTCTTCATCGGGGAGCTAAAATCCTAGAGCCGGCACTGGGAAGATGGGTTTGGATTTTTGAATCCTCCAAAGGTCCAAGTTTTCTATTGTTTAATGTTGGATAAAAGTGTATAGGAAAACTAAAATAATTAAATGATCTATTTTCAATTTGTGCCGAATTGATGGCATTTTAATTAAATGAATGTGAGATTGCATTATAATTCAAGTTAAATTGGAGTTAACACAATTTATTGCAGTACTTGAATCATGATGTCAATTTCATTAGCATTTATAAATTTATACTAATTTCCAATTGACTCATTGCAAATCTGAGTAATCAGGAATCGCGTAGACAAAAATGTAACCGAAATAAAAGCTGATTCCAAATGTAAATTGGCAAAAGCATGGGAAAACTGGAACGGAAAGTGTAATTTTACTTGATTGCCAATGCTGATTGTGCCAAGTTGAGTGTTGCAATCCATAATGTGAGCGTTCTTATGTAATTACGAACACGCTGTAGAACAATTGCATTTTTGCGAACAACCTTTATAAAACTATCATGGCTTTGGCAATTTAAACAAGGTCAGCAATAAAGTCACCTTCGAAGTTAGGGTACAAGGTAGAAAGTACTTCATATTTCTTACAAGAAGTTTTTATATCATGAAATGCTATTTTCATTTAGCGAATGAATTGCATTGGTAGTTAGAGCATATTAAAGAGAAGTTATAGAGTACTAGTTGAGTACCCAGAGTTGCTTGGGCTTTACTGCTATTTGCTTATCTACCCATGCATCTGTTCTACCCGTCCACCTGTTAGCAATCGATTGGCGACGAGTTCCTCGATTTCTTCGAGTC
>JAOEHK010000004.1:437735-451265 GCA_025447835.1 Labidoglobus nevermanni
TCGACCACTTTGGGAATCACTGATGTAAATAAATAGGTACTATCAGTGTATGTGTTGAGATCCACTATCGTGGACCCGCATTTTCATTTCATGGATCCCCAAATTATTTCTTCGCTGACGTAGACCCCTTGCAGGTTGTCATGGACCCCTAGGGGACCCTATAGACCACTTTGAGAATCACTGCACTATATCAATCGATGGTAGGGAACCTTCCTTAATAGGGGCCCATGGTTAGAATTCGCCATGGCCCTGTAAACCTAGACTGGAGGACTACCTGTGGGCTGGGGCAGCAGTAGCGGCTGCATGCTGAGCCCCTGGTGGACCGCGTACTGGCGCTGGATCAGCTGCAGCTGCTGGATGAGCTGCTGCTGCTGAATGCTGAGGTGCTGCAGCGACCCGCTGGCGGCCTTCTTCTTGTCGCCCGCCTGCAGGATGTGCGTCTGCTGGATGAGGTTGAGCTGCAGCTGCTCCTGCAGCTGCTGGATGCCCTGCTCCAGCTGCTTCTTGCCCAGCTCGGCGAGCTGCTGCTGGTGGTGGTGGTGATGGTGTTGCTGCTGCTGCTGCTGCTGGAGGAGCGTGTGCTGCTTCATCAGGTTCTGCAGCTGCTGCGGGCTGAGCACGTGCTGCTGCAGCAGCTGCTGCATGTGGTGCAGGCCCGCGACGGAGGAGGCCGCCATCATCGCCGCCGGGTGCGCCTTGGCGGCGTCGGCGGGCGGCGGGGGCGGCGGCGGCGGCGGCGGCGAGTGCTCGTGCAGCAGGCGGGCCGACTCCGAGCCGGGGCTGGCGCTGCCGGCGCCCTTGACATCGCCGTCCAGCTCCCAGGCGCGCTCCAACTTCAGCTGCTGCTGCTGCTCCTTGATCAGCTGCTCCAGGGAGGCGGCCTGCTGCGGGCAGCGGCGGGCAGAGAGGGACGAGATGAGCTGAATTTATCTGTTCACGTGCGGCGGCGCGAGTGCGCGCATGTGATCTGGGTGATTGATTCGGGGCGCGCGCCCCGCCTGCGAATGCCCGCATTAGGGCTCTCGCGCTCGCGGAAGCCATCCGTCTCGGGGCAATGGTCCGCTCATAATACCTGCGTGTGTGCGCGCCGGCACGTGCTCTCGAGCCTCGCCGAGCCACGATTTACATGCCCCCACCCGCACCCCCACCCACCGAACGCGTCCTGCGCCACCTTGCTCTTCGTTATCGCCAACGGAGGACCATGAATTAGGCTAATGGATCAGTAGGCGCAAACTGGCAATCGACGCCGTTTCCGGTAATCCCCATCTTCTTTCGATCGCGCGCTTTGTCCGCATTCACAATGAGCGGAGGGGTGGTCGGGGGGGTGCAGGCGGTGGGGAAATGCGCATCTGGAGTATTGCGCGCGGCCCGATAAGGCCGGATGTGTGTCGGGACACGCTGCACGGGACTGGAACTAATCAAACCTGACGCCTCGGCGGGCGAGGGGGAGCTTAAAAATATGCGCCCTGCTCCCCCCTCTCCGCTGCGCGGCTCGCCGCCACTGTTTTCTTCGTATTAATGATTCAATATCAATTAGTGGCGCGCTGAATTATACAAAGGCAATCTGGTTCCTGCTTGCCAACTGGAAAAAGAAGAAGGAGCAGGAGGAGGAGGAGGAGGAGGAGGAGGAGGAGGAGGAGGGTTGCTCTTGTCCTGCTCGATGTCTGATTAACGATGATTTACATCCGATATGTTGCTGAATGTTCTCGCATTGCCAAATTAAGTTACACCCCGGTCCAGCATCGAGCGGCTGAAAGTTTCCGAGCGGGGCTAACTGATTCAATGGATCGCGCGTCGAAGGGGAGCGCATCATTGCTGTTTGTAAACAAGGGTTGTTGTTGCGCCGGCGGCGGGGGTTGGCGAGAGGGTGGCGGGCGCCGGCTCAGCTGGACTAATGCGCTTAGGATGCCTGCTGCCTGCAGGACATTCATCCAGGTGACATGGCGTGAACATCTGCATATCGGCGGCTTGAAGGGGCGCACCCCGAGTTTTTAATCAAGCATTTGCGACACGCCGGGGCGAATGTCAGAAAATGTTTATTCAAATCTGGCGCCGCTGGCCTCGCGCCGTCATATTGAATTCGTGGTGCGGCCGCCCCCCGCATTTGCATTGAAAATTCGCGCATTCTCGCGCGCCACTTCTTATGCGCGCCGCATTCGCATCCCCCAACGCGCCGCCGTGCAATCCGGGTGGCGATTAATGCGATTGCAGTGGCAATTTATAATTTCCGATCGGCTGTGATTCGATCGCGACGCCGGCAATCACGTCGTCGATGGGGTGGGGTGGGGGGTGGGGGGTACCTGGGTGCCGAGCCGCGACGCGTTGTTGCCTCGTTAGGCGTCGCTGATGAAAGCGGAAAAATTGGTATGCAGGGCGGACGACCGGAGGCAGAGGCGGAAAAACAGCGGCGGGCGATTGTCGCAGCCGGCCGCACCCTGCACGTTCGCCAAGGGCGCCTGTTTTGCCTGCCGGAGGAGCAATATTATTTCCATATTTTTCGCATAATGCGCTCGCGTATATGGCTTTTATTTCATGTGACATCATGGTAATGCATTTTAACGTCTTATCATTCATTGCGGCGACTCCTTGCGCCACCCCCGGTAAATATTTGTTAGCGGGCCGGCAGCGCCCTGCGCGCGAATTTATTGCTCGCCGCGTCGCGTAATTCTTCACGCATCCAGGGGGCGCGCGGCAGCAATGCAATTAGGTTGGCGGGGGTGGCGGGGGTGGCGCCACCAACCTGGTCCGAATTATGCGCGCAAGAAAAATACACTTGAGCAAATATCTGTATCTGCGCCGCGCTGATATTTACCCGGCCGGCGCGCTGATTTGAATAAGGGATGGGGATGGGGGTGGGGGGGCGCGCGATTAAATGCTGCATGCGCTCGCTGTGCACACATGACGCGTTTGCTGGCGCGGGGGCGGCGGTGTAAGTGCGAAACCTAATCAAGTCGCGCTGCAGTGGAGCGACGCGCTCTTTTTCCCGCATTTCCCTCGCTTCCGCTTCCGCTTCCGGTAGCGCGGTATCGCGTCTAATCAAATCGGTCGCGACCGCAAATCGCGCTGATTTATGACGGAATCAATAACGGGCCGCAGGTCGCCGGCAGATTGCGCCAGCTATAAACCGGAAATAAATATTCACAAGCAATATCGGAGGCGGCGGCGGCGGCATAAAGCGCAACTGTTGGTCCACTCGGCCGCCACTTACCGGCTGACAAATGTATATAATTTACAGCAGGTCCAGCCACCAGCGTCCGATTTACGAGCGGCCGGCGGGGTGGCTGCCGGCGACAGCCGCAATTTGTCAGCCAGCTGGCCGAATTATTAAGATTTCCGGCGGCGGCGGGCAACACTTGGCGCGCTCGCCGCCCCCGCACAGCACAACGGCGCACAGCATCACGCTTGGGCGAGGACTGCCTGCGAGGACGAGGGCGCAAATACCTGAGCGAGCGAGGCGGCCAGCATCCGCGTCGGGGGCGGCAGCGACGCGCACGGCACAACACCTAAACACAACTAAACACCACATCAATGGCAAGCGCCGCCGATTAATTATTTCTTTTCGGCCGCGCTGTGTGTTGTTGCGCAAAAAGGGTCATTGAAGTCGCTGGATGCGGCGTCGGGGGCGGCGCGGCGCGCCCTCCGATGCGCCGCGACGCTGCAGTTTGTGTTGTTTGCGTGCATATGTATATGAGTGTAGCGGCGGCGTCGGGCGGGCGGGAGGGCGGCGGTCATGCCGGCGATTCGCTCCGCGCGCAACATCGACACCTTGATAAGCCCACCGCCGGCGTCCTCGCAGCCCTTCTCCTACTCCGCCACTACTTCTGCTTCTTCCGCCGCGTCCGCTTGTTGCTGCTGTTGCTTACCGCCCCCACCGCTGGCCGCGCCGCGCAATTAACGGCCTGACAATTTTCGCATTATATATGAGCGCACCCTCCGCCGCCTCCAGGGCGGAAAAATGCCAGAGCGCACGCGGAGGACAGGCAGCCGCAATGCCACATCCATGAGGTTTAGTTATTGCGTATTGGAAATAAATTGTTGCCGCCTCCGCCGCCACCACCGCCACCATCGTCATCGTCGTCGTCGTCGCCCCCCACTCGGCGCGTCTGCACATTGGATTTTCAATTGTTATTATGATTCGATCGGCGAAAGGATGGATGGATGGATAGACGCCGGGGGTGGCGGTCCGTACCTTGCCAGCCAACCCCGGGAAGATATAACGCCGTGCTTGGTTTTATTGAATGTGCCGGCGCACGACCAGCTCGTAACTCCCATCCAACCCCCCATCCCCAACCCCCCGTCGTCGATGACTGACTGGCGAATATGCGCGCAATAGATAAACAAACATAACGATCGCCGAGATTTGCCACCAGAGATATGAGACGAGGGTGGCCGAAGTGAGCGAGGTCGACGCGACGTTGCCCATCCATCGATGGGGACGGGGGTGGGTGGCCGAGACGCGAATCGACATGCAGATTTCCGCTCCTCCGACCTGCGACTCGACGCTGGACGCGCGTCGGGGGTGCGGGGTAACATATGCGCGCCACCTCCGCAATCTTCACGCGCCACTGGCGCCAGCAAATAATCGACGGGGTCGTGTCAACGCCGAAATAAAAGCAATTTCTTTGATACAATCTTTACATTTTTCTTCGCCGCCGCCCAACCCCCACCCCAAATTCATCTGAGATCAGGTACGGCGATGACTATGGCGTCCGCCATTCGGCGCGCCGGAGGACAATGGGGCGGCGAGATAAAGTGGCGCTTCTAATCGATGCGATAAATAGCTTGGGGGGCGGCGGGGCGGGGGGCGGTCGACTGATGGCATTCAAATTATTTCCCATTAGCGCTGACGTTTCTTTGCCGCCGGCATCAGTCGCACACATTCGGCCGCCCTTGACAATTTGGCTGGCGGGGGTTGGCGGGGGTGGCCGCGTCGCAATAAGTGCCATTAGTGGACGTGCGGACGTGCGGCGTCCAGCGGTCCGCAATGGTCCATCGGCAGCATCGTCAGCGATTCCTCTCTCTATCCTCACCCTCTCGGCGTCGCACCCTCGCACCCTCGCCGCGCGTCTGCGGCTCACCGCCGCCCCTCATTATCATATCGTGGCGAGCGACGCCCGAACGCGGATTCATCAACATATCTTGCGACTTTTTATTGATCTCCTGCCGCCCCCACCCCCACCCCCGGCCGTCAACCCTCGCCGCCGCCGCCGTCAATTGCGACACTCGGCATTGGCTCGCACACGCTCCGTTTGCTCCGAGAATCAAATTTTAATATTATTGCAGCGCAACTCGAGTGCATACGTAACGAGTGGGGGCGGCGGGGGCGGCGGCGGCGGCGGTGCGAGTGCGTTCGCTCGACGACATGTGGGGGCGCGTTCGGTGGTCGAGTCAAGGTATACAAACAGTAGTTATGATAAATATGCGCGTGGAGGCGGCGGTGGCGGCGGCGGCGGGGGCGGCGAAAGACAAATATTTGGCCATGGGAGCGCAAGACAATGCGGTGGCTGTATGCATCTCATCTCGCGTTTTTCCGCCGCCACCGCCGCCGCCCCCGCCGACCATCTTCGTAATCTGTATTTGCGTCCGACTTGCAGCGATCTAATAATAACTCTGGGGAGCGGCGCGTGGGGGCGGCGGGGCGGAGGCGCGTGCTCCCGCGGCCACATCATCTACTACAACGCGATTCTTCAATTAAAACTTGTGTTTATTTAGTATTCGGCGGCGGGGGCGGCGCGCGCGGGGGCGGCGAGCGCATCGCGGAATGTTTAACCGAAATAATGGCAGACAGTGACCGGATCCTCTTTGCGCGCGCTGCGCCCCCGCAAATCGGGTGTAGGTTTTCGCTTCTTGTTTACATCATCACCGCCGCCGCCGCCGCCGCCGCCGCTGCCACCCCCGTCGACACACGTACGCACAACTGCCGACCATCTTTCTCCTCTGCTTTTCATTCACTCGTCGCGTTCGTTAGCAATGTTGACTTGTGTCTGGCTGCCAGTATCTGCATCAAATCGCCGCCGCCCCCGCCGCCGCCGCCTCCACCGATCTGCATCTGCCTCCGCGGGCAAATAATAAAGTGTGTAAACGAGCGTATAACTCTCGTGCATTCGGCGGGCAAACAAGCGCCGCAGCGTTGCCAAACTCTCCGGAATGCAAATATGCATTCGTATTAATTCGCCAGCCATTAGGCCAGGCTCTGAGGTGGAGGAGGACGAAACCGGAGAGCGGCAAAAACGCCAACGTGCGGACAATGAAGCCAACAGCGGAAAAAACACGCGTCGCCCCATACGAGGATTGTGGGGGAGCCAGGAGGCAGCGGCGGCAGCGGCGGCGCTCCTCATCGACATTTCCGGAATCCTTACAATGCACATCTACAGGACGCGCGATAAAAAACGCGCGCATTAGTGCCAGACGCGGCGAAAAGAAATCGAGTCAACTGCTGGTCAGCCCAGACGGCCGTTAGCCATTGATTGCCGTCCTTCGTCAGCCGTCACCTCAGCGTGGATTACCAGCCCCCCTCCCCTCCCATCCAAATGGTCGCAACTTTGCGCACGAAGAAAAAGCGCCCGCAATCACGGAAGGGAGGTAGAGAGGCAGCCGAAGGTGGGAGGTCAGAGACGCGCAATCTGCCGATCTGATTATCACCTGTCTGCCAGGCGTCCCATGGTTATTTGTTCGCCCTGCTCTGCCCTCTGCCGGCACTCTGCGCCCACTGTCGCGGATAAACAACGATCTCTCTCAATATTTTCGCGTCTCCTCGCCGCCCCCAGAATTAACGGCTGCGTCATGCTGGGGGGTGGGTTTGGGGAGCAGAGGGCGGGCGCCGGCTCTCGCGCAAAAAGACAATAGGAGCGCCGGCTGCCTGACAGCCGTATTTGTTTTACAGATGGATCTCGAAAGCCAAACACAAACAGCCGGGATAGGGAAATGTGGCTAATCCAGTTGCGAGGAGGACTCAGCCCCTACCCCCTCCGGCGACACGGCGCGACCGCTGCCGGACGACGCCAGCTCGCATGGGTGGCCAGGCGATGCGCAAAATTTCGTAATAAATATCAGCCCCCCTCCGACACCCCCGCCCCCCAACCTTTCCCCCCAGTTCGGCGATCGCCGTCTTTCGCGCCGATAACAAATGACGTTTACGTTCGCTTTGCATGCGCCGATCGGGGGGATAAATCCATATTGCTATTAGCAATTTGCCGGCGGGCGCGCGGGGGGGTTGGGGGATGCTCGTCGGCCGGCAAAAAGCCCTCCGCCGCCGGCGTACGATGTGTCGATGGCACGATATATTAGAATGTGTCGCACATGGTGGCAAGCGGCAGGCAGGCAGGCGAGCGTGCCGGCCCCCCAGCCCCCGACCACCCCAGCTGCCAGCTGCTGCTGCATGCCATCTTGCGATATTATGGTATGACTCGCGAATAAAAAGGCACGCGTGGAGCGCGCGAACGCAATTAAACTAGGAATCATTGTTTACGTACGCGCGCGAGTGCGGGAGGGCGGGGTGGGGGGCGGTTGGGGCAGCTCCCCAACGCCGCGCGCGCTGCATCCATTTATCTAGATAACGTCGCGTAATGCGAATCCAGTGCACGCATTAATAGTGCGCGCCCGCATCGGAAGCTGGCGCACACTTGGCCGCCTAATCCGCCGCCCCCCAGGACCTACCAGCACCACCCTCCCACCGACGCCTCGCGAAAGCAGCGACATTATGTCGGATGTGCTCCATCCGCATCTCCAAATCCGCAATTCTTATGCCTGGCATTCAAGGTGTTTGTCCTCGTCAGATGGACCTCCACCACCACCCCCCACCCCCACCGCCATCATCAACAATGTCCTCGGCGCGCTGCTATTCCAAGTAGAATCAACACGCGCCTGTTTTCTTTGTTCCCGCCAACCTAAACAATCGCCCCGGTATCCAAACAGGCCGGCCAGTCCTAAATTCAATTTGGTCTTCGTCTATGCATCTCCGGAACATCAACACATCCCCGGCAGACCAGTTGCCGGCCTCGTGACCTCTGTTGCGGCGCGAAAGGGTGAAAAATGCCGGCATCGCGACGGGAAATTACTTGCCCACTTTCCATTCAAAGTGGATTAGGGTGGCGGCGGCTCCAAGTGAATTTATCGGCGGGGGGTTGCGTTTCGTCGCGCTGCGCGAATGTATCGCGTAATTACCGGATTTGCCCGATGCCCACCTCATGCCCCCAATTGCAGATGCAAATTCTTTGCAATAACAGTCAAGGACAAGAGCGCTCCCCCGCCGTCTGGGGGGAGGGGAGCGCCGTCGGCGTCAAGCAGCGGCAAATGGACTCATGAGTGGCGATTTGAGCCGCTATTGACCGCACTAACGGCTCCCCGCATTAAGTGCCACAAGATTCGGGCCCGGCGCGCTTTTTCTGCGTCTCACCCTCACCCTCACACGCTGGACGCGACAATCGATCGCGCACACGTCGCCCCTCCCGTCGTTCGGCGCACGTGGTGTATCGAGTTTTCATAACATTTCAAATTTGTCATTCATTACAGCGCGAGGGGGGCCCGGGGTGGTGGTGGTGGGACTATTCGGACACGTCGCCTTTTTCATCCGGCACCTGGCTTTCCCTGCGATTGCCAAACATGTTCTCCTCCGGCTTCGCCTTAATTAACGCGCCAACTTGACGCCCGCTTCTAATTGCCGGCCAAGGCGGGTGGGGGGTGGGGGGTGCAGGTCGCGCAAATATCTTCATTTCGCAAACGGCGAGAAAAACTTTATCGAACACATCTATCACGAGCGGGCGCGCCTTTGAATTATAGTGGCCGCCGGTGAAACGCAGCGTGCTCCCCCAGGACGACACCGCCCCTGCGCCCCGCTGCCGCCCTATGCACCGCAGCATCCAAACACGAACTGTCTCACTTTATACTGGAGACAGCTGCTTGAAAACTCTTTCAATTAAGATGAAAAATCCGAATGCATTAGCAACGGCAGGCGCAGGGAGGGTTGAGATGGGTGGGGTTTGGGGGGGAGGAGGAGGGTAGAGCACGCGGCACGCGGGCCTGATTGCCAAGGACAGGCCATTGTTTGCGATCGGCGCGCAGCACTCACTTGCTCGACGCCGTCGTCGACGGCGAGCCCATCGTTGGGGGTGGTGGCTGCCGATGGCCGCTGCGACGTGGAGAGGTTGATGGCACCATCACCATCTACGTCCTGATCCATAATGCCATCGTCCTGCAAGATGAGAGCGCAGTGGGTTTGCATTAAGCGCGTCCAGTGCAGGTGGGCCGGGGGTGCACGGGCGCACGGCTATCAGTTGATAAGCGGCGTACGAGTCCCCCGAATGGGGGCGCGTGCACCTCGCATGATTTTATCGCTCTCCGGACACTCGTCCGTTGTGCGGATGAGCGCGCCCCCGGAAGCCGGGACGATCCTTAGCCTAATGCGCCTTTTTACGACGCGCCAGATATCGCCATTTATGCACTGCCCACTTATCGCGCCGCTCACCCTCGGATGGACCTCTGCATACAAATCGCGCACGAAGTACCGATTAGCCCGGCAGACGCGTGTAAATCCCGTTTGCCGGCCATTGGCTAAGACGTCACATCTCGGCAAAAGAAGCCCAAAGAGGGCACAGCAAGCTGATGAACTGGTAATGGATAATAAGGGTGCGCGCTATCGCAGCGGCGCCGGCGATACGCGGCCGAATTAAGCTAAGCCAGAGGGTGCGCACTTCATAACGTCGGCCGAGGTGCGAGATGGCGCTGCTGACCACCGCGCTATCGCCGCCCGGACACGACACCCTCGCCAAGCACCCTCATTTCTCAGCACTACAATGGCGTGCGTGCCCCCACACCGGCACGCAGCCCCATTCGGTAATTTTCAATCGGGTCCCCGCTCATTTTTCAGACTTTTACGCGCGCCCCCGCCCCCCACCCTCCAGCCGGCGGCGGCGGCGGCGTTGTTTACGAGCGTCCAACATGCCGCCGCCGCGTCTTGTCTGCCATCGGGGGATGCTTGCTGCCATCAGCATGTTTCGTCGTCGCGGCGAACGTGCGCTAAATCATGCCGTTTGTCAGGGTGGCGTAATAATGTAATCATAACGTATGCCGCCGCCGACGCCGCCACCGCCACCGCCGCCACCGCCACCGTCGAGCTGCCAGTATTGATTGGAGGGCGAGCACGCGGAAAGGGTAAGGAGCACATGCCGCCCCCGAGGGCGCTGGGGATGCGGCCGCATCTTAGACTTAGTTTCTTGCGCTCGTTCGTGCCTGAATCAGCGGACGTTCGCCATTTGTTTGCGATGAATAATGCTGCCTGGTGTGTGTGTGTGGGGGGGTGCGCAGCCCCTACATGGACGGGGGAGGCGGAGTGACCTCTCGCGCTAATTTCGTATTAACTGCGAATGCGCAAATCAGCTTCAAAAAATAACATCCTCATAAATATGCATCGGATGTGCGCCCGCCGCTAGGGGGTTGCGCGCGCCCCCCCCTAATTGCGGGCGTTGGAAATAAAAATCAAATTATCGCGAAACGGCGGTGTATCGAACGTGATACGCGCGCCCAGCCCCCAGGCGCACGGAATCGGAAGTCTTAAGCGCTCGCCGCCGCCGCCGCTGCCGCAATGAGGGGATGATGGCATGATTATGACATTTTTTACAGCGAAATAAGCGCGCGAAAATATTGCCGACGTGCTTGGACTCGCAATTCGCGCGCCCCGGGGTGAAATGTGTGCCAATCGCGCGCGGCGCGATAATAAATGATAAACAATGGGGGGTGGGGGGTGGCGCGGTCGCTGGGGTGCCGCCGCACAAGACAATGAAGCGAATTGCAGATGATGCAATTAAAGATTGGCGCTGACTCAACTGGGATGCGACGTGATCGAAGAATTGGGAATTGTTGGCGACGGGGGAGGCGGCGGGGGTGGCATTGTTGGCCATTGCAAGACGGCAATTCGGGTGGCGGCCCTGCAGGGGTGGGCATTAAAGCCGAAAACATAAATTAGCGAAAAAAGCAACGGCAAGATCGGGTGCACCATTTGCATTCATCGCGTGGCTGCGGAATGCGGGGTGCTGCTGCCCGCCGCACGCAATTACAACGCTCGATGATGGTCTGCGGGGCCGAGGGGTGCGCTAATTGCCGGCTTGGAATGGATGATGAAACGTCGGCGGTGAGAAATCGAAGAAATTGCGGTGAAAAGCAAATCTGCAGTCCTCCTCTCTGTCCACTGTAGTCACAAATTGGAACAGGATAAGATGGGCGGACATCTCAGCTTGAAATGGGTGCAAATGTGACACTAGATGGCTACCAGGAAAGCAATGAAGGGAGAACAGGGATGAAAGTTCCTCTTGTATTCAAGTTATAGGATATGTGGACATATTGAAGAAATTGATCTATGATGTTAACAGCAACTCTGCAATTTTGCTCTTTTTTACTTCAACTTAGCTTCAACAGAAACTTGAAAATGGTAGTCTAAGCTTAAAATAGGTGTATATTTCTCACTAGTTGGCTAACAGGAAAACAATGAAGGAAGAAAATGAAGAATTCAACAATAGTCTATAAAGTATTCAAGGTCGTTTGACTTCCGCTTTAAGGCAACAGTAAAGAGAAGAAGGAGTTACTCTTGTATCCAAGTTATAGGATACATGGGGATATCGAAAAAAATGTTCTAAGATATGAGTTGAAAGCAAATCTGAAATTCCTCTCTCTTTACTTCAACTTAGCTTCAACAGAAACTTGAAAATGATAGTTGGTCTGAAGTCTAAACTAGAAATAGTTGTAAATCCATCACTAGATGGATAGGGATGAAAGAATAAAAGTATAGAGGAAAAAGTTCCTCTTGTATTGAAGTTATAGGATTTGTGGAGATATTGAAGAAATGGATCTAAAATATGAGTTGAAAGCAAATCTGCAGTTTTTCTCTCTTTACTTCAGCTTAGCTGCAACAGAAACTTGAAACTAGGTTAACTACCAGGAAAGAAATAAAGGAAGAAAATGAAGAATTCAACAATTATCTATAAAGTAGACAAAGTAATTTGACATTTGCTTTAGAGTAACATAGGGATGAAAGCATAAAAGTAATGAGGAAGGAGTTCCT
The DNA here is from genome assembly GCA_025447835.1 of Labidoglobus nevermanni. Classification (NCBI taxonomy): domain Eukaryota; kingdom Metazoa; phylum Arthropoda; class Insecta; order Coleoptera; family Staphylinidae; genus Labidoglobus; species Labidoglobus nevermanni. The sequence goes on from JAOEHK010000004.1 coordinate 449,788, forward strand.
CTGGTATTGAAGTTATAGAATTATTGGAGGTATTGAAGAAATGAATCTAAGATGTGAGTTGAAAGCTTGCAGTTCTTTTCGTTTTGCTTCAACTTAGCTTCAACAGAAACTTGAAATGAGAGTTAGTCTGAAGTCTAAACTTGAAGTAGGTGGAAATCTTTTACTGGATGGCTAGCATGAAAGCAATGAAGGAAGAAAATGAATTCAACAATTGTTTATAAAGTAGAAAAAGTATTTGACTTCCGCTCTATGGTAACTGGGATGAAAGAATGGAAGTAAAGAGCAAGAAGAAAGAGTTCCTCTTGCATTGAAGTATTAGGATTTTTGTGGAGGTATTGAAGAAATGGATCTAAGATGTGAGTGAAAAGCAAATCTGCAATTCTTCTCTCTTTATTTCATCTTAATTTCAGTAGAAACCTGAAAAAGATACTTGATCGGAAGTCTAAGCATGAAATAGATGGAAATCAGTCACTAGATCGCAACTAAGAAAGCAGTTAAGGAGGAAAATGAAGAAGAATTTAACAATTGTCTATAAAGTAGACAAGTTTATTTGACTTTCGCTTTCGAGTGACATAGGGATAGAAGACTAGAAGAGGAAGAAGGATGAGTCGTCCATGCATTAAGATTATAGGCTGAATGAAAATATCGGAGAAATTGTTCTAACACATGTATTGAAAGCAAATATGCAATTCTCCTCTCTTTACTCCAGCTTAACTTCAGCAGAGACTTAAAAATGATGGTCTGAAGTCTTAACTTGAAATAGGTGTAAATCTGTCCCTAGATGGCTACCAGGAAAGCAATAAAAAAAGAAAATGAAGATTTCAACAATTGTCTATAAAGTAGACAGTCAGCAGGCTTCTGCTTTAGAGTAACATAGGGATGAAAGAAAAAAAGTAAAGATTAAGGAGTTCCTCTTGTATTAAAGTTATAGGATTTATAGAGGTATCCAAGAAATAGATCTAAGATGAGAGTTGAAAGCAAATCTCCAGTTCTTCTCTCTTTAGTTCAGCTTAACTACAGCAGAAACTTGAAAATGATCGTTGGTCGGAAGTCTAAGCTTGAAATGGGTGGAATTGTGTCACTAGACCGCAACTAGGATAACAGATAAGGAAGAAAACGATGAAGAATTCAATAATTGTAGGTAGATAGTCATTTGACTTTCACTTTAGGGTAACATAAGGATGAAAGAATACAAGTAAAGAAGAGAAAAAAGGAGTTCTCCTTGTATTCAAGTTATAGGGTTTGTGGAGATATCGAAGATATTAATTTAAGATATGAGTTGAAAGCAAATCCGGATTCTCCTCTCTTCACTTCAACTCTTTTTATGCATTGTAGCTATAGGTTTATTGTAAATACTGAACAAATTGATCTAAGAGCTCAGAAACTCGTACCTAAAAGTTGGTCAGAGGTCAAAGCTTCAATTGGGAGGCATAGTATCACTAGATGCCTACTAGGAAAGCATTCATAGACAGGTAAAG
>JAOEHK010000004.1:457551-468141 GCA_025447835.1 Labidoglobus nevermanni
ATGTCGAAACGCGTCGCAAGTTGTGACAAATATATTCAACTCATAAGAAACAAGTCGAGTTTCTGTAAAACCATTATGACTACAAATTGTATCGAAGGATGGCATTACGGGCATTTGGACATTTCTGGATAGAAATCAAATCCCTGGCCGTCTTAAATATGTTAGGTTGAAACACCGTAATTCAAACATTGTTCAAAGCTATAATGCCAATGAGCGAATGATTTTTTTACGTACCAGCAGTTACCTTTATTAATATTATTTAATATTTAATGTATATGCTGTTTCAGCATTAAATCTTCCTCGTAATAGGTCACTGATAATATATTTTAGAATAAAAACTCGTTTGAAGCAGTGATTGCTGCTTTTGTGTTTCGTAAATCATTTGAACTTGTTTTTTGCAATAATTTTCTTTTGTTGTAATGAAGAAAGTAATATAAACTTAATGAAAGTTCATACCCAGTCGATAAATATGCAACTAAGACGTTTAATTAAAAAACCCTAATATGTGATTTTGTCATATGGGATTATGTAATGGAACCCTTTCGGACACTCACGAGATCGTGTTCGCCATCGTTCGCCACCGATTTCCGGTGGCAGCCATGATGCATCCAGTCTCAATCAGCAGATGCGAAATTGCCCGGTTTCTACTCTTGTCCATTGACGTCTTTCCGCTTTTAATGAATGCGTCGACCTCTGACGCAAAAATATTGCCAATTTATTATTTATTTATTCGATACAATTATTGCTGATGTAGTTTGAACGTGAAAAACGTTGACAAAGTTAAAGGATTGCGTATGTTGATCAAAGCCAATCCTAACGCGCATTGCTCATGTTTTCCGGTTTGCGAATTTACTCATTCTGCCATCTGTTTGTTGACGACATTGTGCAACACTGCAAATATTTGCGCGCGACTGCATTCATGGTGATGGCGTCAATGCGCAAAAGAAATATGGCTGAAGCGAAAGTCGAATTTCTGACTAATCATCAACGTTGTCGCGTAATCAGCGCGATCCTACTCGAGATTTGTTTGAGGTGTCTGCTTAGAGACGAATAATTGCACAACTAATTGCTGTCTCAATCGTTCAGCGCGCTAAAACCGAAATGTAAATAGATTACTTCGAGTGTTGGAATGACGGCAGTTGGGCAGTTGGCGTGGGCGGATGTTTAAATTTAGTGCGTTTGCCTCGAATTTGAGCGTTTGTCGAATTGCATCTTGGTCCAATGTGCGATTATTATTCATACGCGTGCGCTAATCAACATTTGCTGATAATTGCCTGCCGCGGAATGCATTATCGCGCTTTCAATTTGCCCAAAGTTCGACGCCGCCGAAGGGATCAATACCTGACGGACATTCGGCAGGCGAGCGGCACATGCGAATGCGCATGCAATCGGCAATCCACTTACGCCGGCACTGGACGCGTGTCACGCGATGGCGCGCACGCGCGCGCGCGGGAAATTCGAACGGTGACGTCGGCGGCCGCGATCGCGAAGTGCATGCGCAACGTGCCGGCAGGCAACTGAGTGGAGCGCTGCAGGCAGTCGCGAAGCGCGCACATAATGTTGTTTACTGTTTACATGTCTGCCGCGCCGCGCCATGCGAGATCTTGTTTACTCGTGCTATATTTAGCGCGCGCCGCAGAGCGGCAGCGACCTACAGCTACACCTGCCCCAGCCGGATTCCATCTGCGCCATGGGGCCTAAGTCTAGACCTCTCTCGCATTTCCGGCGCACGTATTTTTAGCCGGCCCTAACCTGCAACGCGCGTGTCGGTAATGCAGAGCGCCGCGATGCCATGACGAACAATATGCACACATTGCTTATTGCCGGCGAAACAATGGCTGGCGATATGACCGAATGCCAATTCTATTGTCGCCGATGAGTTATAGCCGAGATAAAATCCGCATTGCAATTTGAATCATGCGAATCATTCGCATTAGTGAAGGAAAAGTCCTTTTTTGCCGACAATTGCAGCGTAAACAACAATTTCGGACGGTTGCTTAATTGCGCTGTTGACGCAAAGCGCATAAACAATTTTCCGCAATTTGCGGCGTCGTCGACAAGAGAGAGAGAGAGAGAGAGAGATGTCCGAAGGTGTGCAAAGACATTCGCTTACTTTCCGCTCTTGTTTGACGGCGCAATAAAGTGGCAGTCATTAGCTAATCACCACCCCCACCCTCTGGTGTTCAGGATATGGATTTGAAGGAATCATTGACGTTAATTAGAGCTGTGACGCACAAAACCAAATTGCATATAATTTCGCGACTAGCGACATTCCCGCGCATATTTAATCCTCGTATTTATGGCAATTTCTTGAAAATTGCAATAGAATCGTAGTGGCAGAACGCGGAGGTTATGGCAGCATAAGGAAATTGTGTTTCCGGGTAAATGCGGCCGCCTGGCTGGATGCTGTTGTGCGCAAACATCAACAAATTAGTTAGCTAATGACCGCTCGACAGGTACGCCAACGGGGGCGGTGTTTGTGTTGTGTTCGGGGGTGGGCTGACGGCGTAATTAATAGCGGCAGCAGCGCCCCCGCACGCGGCGCCCGGATGACGGAAGCGCACGTGAAACAACGATAAACGACGCTAAACGAGAAGAGCACTCTCCGGCCGCACGCCCGGAAAGCCGCCCGCCACCAACCCCCCACCCCACCACCCCTGCACACGATCCTCGACTTCACACATTATTATTTCGCTTTTTCCTGGCGCCAAATTCGCACTTTATTGCCGCACATTTTATTCGCTCAAATGCCAATGAGAAAATGTCGACGAATTTTACAGAAATCTGCATTCGCCGAATGATTCGCTGAGATGGAGAGGTGCAAACTTATTATAAGTGTGTATCAGCTGAAAGCCGGCATTAGGATGCATCCGAGTGTGCGCCACCCCCGCCAACCCCCGACGCGAGGAACGCAGCGCCAGCAAAAGATCGCGAGAATGCTTGAGTAAACCGAGCGCATGATGATGGCGTAAGTCAAGTCGAGTCTGAGCTGACGCTGCAGTTTGCTGCCTTACCGACCAACTTTATATTAGGAAAGTTTGCGCGGCGACGCCAGAGGGCGCCTCGATCGGCCGATCGCGTTTCGCACTTGACGAATGCACCGCACACCCAAATCCCGGATCGTGATGAAGGCATTCATGTGTTTGGACAAGTTCGGACACGCCGAGGGTGCTGATTGAGTGCGCGGACCTTGCCGCCCTTGCCGCTGCGCGGCGCGCGCGTCCAGCAACCCCGAAAGTATGAAATTTATTGTTTTCCAAGTTTCTCAAGCGTGCATTATTTCGCTCGTAAATTCCGCGCCGCTTTCTTCGCACAATGCGCAAGGGTTGCGCGTCCAACTAACCTCTCCTCCCCTCCCCCCCAGCCACCCCGACCGCAGCGCCAGCAACAATTTCGTGTGCGTATTATTGAAGTGTGCTGGCGAACGTCTTTAATTCTCCGGCGAGTTAAACTCGAATTAAAGTCACCCCCTTAGCCTTAGCGTATGTGCGTGCCAGCAACTTGGGCAACAACCCGTCGCGGTTGGTTAGTTCGCCTCTAACCTCCGGATGGTTGTCCCGAGACGCACTTTTTGCTCGCGGGCGAATAATGAGTCCATTATTGTCAGTGGCGGATCGAAGCCGATGGATCCGGAGCCGAGGAGCGCGCAGGGGTAGGTTGGGGGGATGCTGATGGCCGCCTGCTGCGCGGATAAGCGTAACAGCATTCGGATCGTAAATTTTAATGTTGCCCTTCCTGCGCTAAGAATCCGCACAAGTTATCACAATAATTTTCGGCGCGCCGTAACGTTTAATTAGAACTTTCGAACGCCAGCCACCCCCGCGAGCGTCTATTTTAATGGAAATTGTTTTTTAAACATAACAGTTTACCCCATACCCGGCTGCCGGCTGCCCCACCACCCCCACCACCCGTGGAAGCGTTTAGCGTAATGGCCACGAAACTTTCGCTATTGCTAACCTCGCTCTGTGATCTGTCGATCACTTCCGTTTTACTGCCTTGTTTTTCCTATTGCGTTTTTTCGCCCCCCTGCTCGAAGAGCATATATCAGGGATATGGTGAGGGTGGGTGGAACGCCGATTAAAGCGCCGCCGTCCGCCACCCTAATGAAGCAGCCATCGGCGAAACTTTGTAATGTCTTTCGTGTTTTTATAATGACACGCTTCGCCGATGATGTCTTGCACCCCCCAGGGCCGCTGGAAATTACCGCGAGTGCGCAAATTCAAAACAGCAGCACCCCCGCCGACACTCATCAAATCGCCGTTCTTTTCTTCATCCGACTTTTTGCGCTGCAGGGTGGTGGTGGTGGGGGTGGTGGTGGTTGCGATGTGGTCTCGTTGGCGCGAAATTGAATTGATCTCGAGCAAATTGAACGCATCGCAAAGTTAACTCAACTCGGCCGGAATTAACTTACATTAAAAAATGCGAGCATTCCAGCATCCCTCCCTCGATGCCGCCCTTCGATCATTCATGGGCTGCTTGCTGCCGCGCACTGACTCTTATTTATTTATGCTAATTCGCGCGCTTCGCGGCTGTCGCCGCTGCGTTCTGCTTGTTTCGCATTTTTGCGAATTGCGCCCCCCAACCCCTTGATGAGACACCCAGCGAACGCGTGCGGGAATCGAAAGCAATTGTCTGCGGCGCAGCCATTGGAAAAGTTGCCCACTTAAAGCAGGTGAGTTTGATTGGAATGACGACGAGCCAGGAACCGGAAAACGCGACTTCCGGCCGGCGTGTGGATCATGCGATTGCGAAATCAATTTGAGTCAACAGCAGTTGAGGTTAGACGCGAGCCGGCGAGTGCCGAAGTTAGCCGATGACTGCCGCCGCCATCCGTCATCCCTTGCTCACTCGCCCTCCGCGCCCTCAATCAGCATGCAGCGATCGCAGCGAAAGAGTATCAACAGGACGGCGATCGAGGGCACATGGGGAACTAGGGTATGGGGTTGGAATAAATCAATACGCACGCCTGGGAACGGGGTGCGGACAGACACCGAGGAGCGATCGAGGCCAGAGGGTTGGGATCGGAGAGGAGCGAATGTTGTTTACCCGCTCGCACATGGAAAACAAACAGAAATGTGGGCAAGCGGAGACGGATCGAACACGTCCTGCGTCCTGGGGAGCGACAAGGTGGAAATGAATGTTTCGCCTCGGAAAAATCCCGAAAATGAAAACTCATTTGCCGGCTGAAAGGCACGCAGATGGACACGTCACATGATGCCTTGACAAACAGAACTCGCTCGCATCACCCTCATGTCCAGGCGTGTACCTGTCAGCTGCTAATCAAAACAATATCTGATCAGCTTCCATAACCATCCCTCTGGCTCTCTGGCTCTAGTTCCATTTTCAATTATCCCGTATCGAGGACAGTGGGAGGATTCGTCCTTGGTGACCGCATAACCTAGTCGCAATCGGTGCGATGGGTAGATGCGTATCGTTAATCATCGCAGCATCCCTTGTCATCAATCAAGCAATTGGGCGAATTGGGCGAGAGGGGCGCAATTGGAGCGATGCGGTTGAGCAACAGAAGGGCCTGGGACGCGGCTGGCGCTGATTGCGCTTTCGCATGTTGTGTACACGCGCGCGCGCCCCCGAGATGCGTCGTCCCGTTGCGGCAACGGGAGCGCGAGTGCGGGCGCGGGCGCGAGCGCGACAGGACAGGAGGACAAGCAAACACACAACAAGAACCACCTGTGGCGCGCGCGCGCCCGGATGCCGGCTTGTTGTGCCGTTGTGTACATGCATAGCGTGCATCCCTGGGGCGCGCCGATACACGATCCGCAAACCGGGCAGCGGGGGCGGTGGCGGTGGCGGCGGCGGCGGCGGCACGCCGGCGATAAACGCTCTCGCCCGCAGCCGTCAGGAGCTGTCCTCTCGGCCGCCTCCTCGCCACGGCAATCTCGTCTCGTCCTTCGCGCTCGGGCGTGTCCTGACGGCGATTTATTCCGCCGGGAATGCGGCAATTTGTTGTTGGCATCGCAGCTTCATTAGATTGCCGCCCGGATTGCAGCACGCTCCCGGAAATGCCCACATTTTCCACGCGTTTCAAGAGAGATTTATCTATTTCTCTATCCGGGGGCAACTAAGTTTCATTAGCGCAATGGATTTCGTCACTAATCGCAATTACGAGATTTTGCCGTCTCAAAACATTTTGAATATTTCAAGTTTTCCTTCTAACAAAGGTTTGCCTTTATATTTCAATTTTTATTTAAAAAATAATTGAAATATTTCTAATATTTAAAAAATGTAGATTCTAAACAGTTGAAATGTTTTAAATGTCACATTTGTTTTTAATATTTTTAATTTTTAAATCTTCCGAATAATTTTTCATAATTTTCAAACACAGCTACGTTTTCAAATATTTCATGTATTTTAAATATTCTAATAATCAAATGTTATAATTCCCAGAATTTGGTACGTTTCGTTTCCAAAATATTTGAAATAATTGATTTTCTTCCATTTCCATTTTCAAACATGTTAAATAATTCCATTGATATAGATATATTTATTGTTTGAAATATTCGATATAATATGCATTTTTCGAATATTTGAGAATTGAGCATCTCTCATGACAAATATTTAATTACTTCGGAATTTTCAAATACTTTAACGTCTTCAGATAATTGGAATATGTCACCTTTTCAAAAAACTCGACTATTTGCAATTTTACAATTTAAAATATTTGAAGTATTTGAAATATTTAAAATAGTTCGAATTTAATTTAGATTTCAAATATTTCTACCATTTCCAAATATCATTCAATTGTAACAATTGAAATGATTTGGACATTTCCATTATTTGAAATATTTTAAATGATATCAATCCGTCGTATATTTGAAATATATGTATTTTTCAAACATTTGTATCATTTCAAATATTTCATTGTTCTTCAAAATTTTCAATTAAAACACTGCAATGTTTTGGAATACTTCATGCAATATGAATATTTCAAACACTTCGAATATTTCAAATGTTCTTTAATGTTAAGACGCTGCATTCTCGTAACATTTGAAGTATTTTGAATTCTTGAGATATTTCACATATTTAAGGTGTTTTTAATAACATTTTAAACAATTGAAATATTGGAAAGATTTCAAATTTATTTTATTTGTTAAATGTTTCTTTACACCAAATATTTGCCACATTTCCAATTTTTTAATAGCTTTGAAATGTTTCGAATATTTCCGTTATTTGAAATATTTGACCTATTTTCAAACTTTTTTTATCGTTATATTCCCTTTTCTTCAAAACTTTCAAACATTTCAAATATTTCAGATATTATTAAAGTGAATAAAATGTGTTTTTATCATCACCTGCAAATGTTCATCATATTCGATCTAAATCAAAGATAGCAGAAGAGTATATCTTAACAGTTGGATCCACAAGTTAACCCCCAACTGATAATTGCGTGGAATTAATGATCATCTTGACCCCATCCACTTCTGATTACAAGCATAAATGCAAGGCTATCGAACGAAACTATTCTTGATATTGTGCCTTCTCGCAATGCAACCCTTGTGCGGATGCGCGTCATGCACGATAAGGCAGATCGCCACTGAACTGGATGCACCCCTAAACAGCGCGCTGACTCATTTGTGTGCTTTTGCATCTTTTTCGTTTCTGTTTGCGTTTCTTCGCCTGTTTTCGTTGCCAATTACTATTTTGAAACGAGGGGTGGGTCGTGCGCCAGCCTCGCATTCCCAGCGTCCCAACCCACGAATCCGTTCCCTCGTTGCGCCCCAACGTGACGACGAAGCGAGAGCTGTCCGAAACGGCCCATTTCAGACATAAACAGATGCAGATGCCAATCCAACCCCCCAAAGTGCGCCACTCATCATTCCGCCACCACTAGTCACGCGACCATTGCACTTTTCATCAAGTCGCCATAATCGCCCTCCAATTGACTCGCATTGATGTGACATGCCAATCGCGGCCTAACCTAACCTACTCGCCGGCGGCGGGGGATGGGAACTCATTTAAAACTTTGCTCGTTCGCAACAAATGCGCTCGCAAGCAATGAAACAGCGTTCAGCAGATATCTCAAGACACGCACAGGACACGAAGCAAGGCAAGAGTGTGCCCAACGGAAGAAAAGCGGAAGGAGCGCCCCCGTCGAGCGCCACATTAATTCCCCACACGCGGCAATTGCCCGCATCGGACGAGCGTCAATAGAGCCCGTTCGGGTGGTTGGGGGTGCGCTCACGACTGCGTATATTATATATATAATAAGCGTGCGCCACCCGCCAATTACAGGTGCCTGCAATTACATTCGAATTACAGCGCGCCAACTTTCACCCGGAGCGCCCCTTCCGCCTGTGCTATTTGCGTCTGCAAATTGGCGTTTATTTAAAAAGTGCAGGGCGGCCGCGCCGAGACAATGGCGCACCGGGGGCGGCTGGAATGCGTGCGTCAGATAAATCAGGAGAGCGAAATTTAATTATTACGATAAATAAAAGGCGGAAAAATAAGCGCGAAGAATGCGCGAGCATAATGGCGGCGGACGTGTGCGCGTGGAGGGTGAGGGTGGCGGCGGTGGCGGCGGCGGCGGCGACGACAATGTCGTCGCATCCTTTTCACGCGCGCCGCGAAAAACTTTTAATTATTAGGGTCGTTTATTTATGACGAAGATAAAAACGCGAGTGAATTATGAGCGCAGAAATATTCGAAATCGGAGCCGCCACCCCCGCCCCAGACGACGACTTCTCCCGTCTTGCCACGCTCTTTTTTTAATTAGTACTCAGCGCATCGCTCAATTTATTGAAATTCATAACCTTCGCCGCCTGCGCTGCTTCCGCCGCCGCCGCCGCCGCCACCCCCGCCGCCCCTCTGCCAACACTGCGCCGGCGATAGATTTTAAAATACGGCTCTTGAGTAAATAAACCCTTTCGCATTCCCAGCACATCGTTTCCATCCGGCAAAAACTTGTTTGTCTATGCCTGTCGCTGGAAGGGGGTGATGATGGGGGGGTGGGGGTGGACAGAGAAATGCGAGGAGCGCGCGCGAGCTGATAAAACTGAAACAAATCAAAATAATTTGCAAACACATCCGGATTCGGGGCGCTGCAGGAGCCACCCCCGAGCCGGGGTGCCGGACGTGCACTTGGAATAACATCTCGGCAATTGGGATATCTTGCTGGCGGCGTTGTTATTGCGGGTGGGGGCGGGCTTAGTCTTGTATTAGCGACGTCTTGCGAGCCGCCCCTTCGCGGACAGCGAAAAGGTTCTGCCGACGATGGATGCGAGGGTTGCGCTGCCTCCTACTCCATGTTATTGACAAATTCATATCAGGCCTGGTGGTGGCGGCGACGTGAGAAATGAATGCCGTTGCCAGCCGCATAATGACTTCTTGGCTGATAAGCCCGCCACCGGTCACTTCCGGCGGTCAGCGGCCGGGGGTGGCAGCGGCTGCATTGTCGCCGGCTAAATGGAGCGTGAACTGATAGCGGATGACCGCTGCCCGCCGGCCAAACAATACGCCGACGATGGCAGGGGGTGAAGGGGTGGCGCCACCACTGCGATTAATTACTAATAGAAAAGCGCGCGTTTTGCGCCCGATAAACATGTCGGCGAGAATAGGGCCGGAATGTCAATTTGGCGCGGCGTGAAGGTGGTTATGGGGGTGCGGGCGAGGGGGTGGCAGTCACATTGCAGCGCGTCTTCTCATTACACGCGCACTTCATCAAGCCGCCCGCGCCTCACCTGCTCATCATCTCGTCGTCGTAGGCGTCGTCAGCGAGTTACGCCACCAGGGTGCAGCACCCCCCAAGTCACGTCATTGATATCTCAGGTCGCCACATGACAAGTGACGTCATTGCCTAGCAGTGTGCCTCCTGGCCTGCTAATGCTTCCCCAAGGTGTGCTTGCCGCCACCCCCATCCCCCATCCGGCCGTTCGCCACTCACTTTGCGTCCGCCGTAGTTGATTGTTGCTATCACGTGCGGATCAGCGCCCCGCGTGCTCCCCATTTGCACGCCAACGAGACGAATCAATCGCGCCGCGTTACACCCCAGCATCCCCCTCGCCCCTCAGCGCACCATATCATTACAATAACAATCACCGCACGGCGGCGAATTGCTGCGCGGAGCGAATTCCGGGACGCAGGGCGGACGGCGAGCAACTAATAAATAACTAATCCGGGCGATGCGCCCTCGCCCCCTGCCACCTAACGACATGTATCTAATAGAAGAGGCCACACGGAAAACTTTCGGATACTGGAGGAGGCAGCGCGGATTTTATGATCGCTTACAGTTGCTGCCCACCCCCAATCGATGAATAGTGCCAGGGTCGGGTCAATGGCATGGCCTCCCTTGTCAGTGACAGCAAAATTGTAGGTTGCTGCAATTAGCAGAGCAGAGGAGACTCACACCACCGCCAACCACCACTAGCAGCAGCAGCAGTAGCAGCAGCGCCACAACCAGACATTATCGTTCATAATTACGGGGTGCAATTAAATATTCATCTACACCTCGGGTGGAGTTGTGCGGCGCGTTCGTCTTGCGCCAAAGTTAACAAACTTGAAAATGCAAGACGTGCCCGCCGAAGTTCTCTGTTTGCCGCACGTCGCAGAGGTGTCGGGGGTTGGTTGGGGGGTGGG
>JAOEHK010000004.1:504334-518631 GCA_025447835.1 Labidoglobus nevermanni
GGGATCTGGGTATACAGGAGCACGACGAACAGATTGCGCATATGGATGAGACGCCTGTGGGATCTGGGAATACAGGAGCACGACGAACAGATTGCGCATATGGATGAGACGCCTGTGGGATCTGGGGATTCAGGAGCACGACGAATAGATTGCGCATATGGATGAGACGCCTGGGGTGTCCATATTATGGCGTCTCATCCATATGCGCAATCTGTTCTTCGTGCTCCTGTATCCCCAGACATGACCGGACATCTGCGCAGGGGGCATCTCCGCATGGGCATCGATCGGTAGATCGGTATGCATAAATTTGAAAAGTTGAACCTTAGCCACAGACTACTGATTTGTATATTAATTTCTGAGCAATATATGAGATTACAACGTCAATCAATAATTGTATGTGTTTACAGTTAGTTAACGGGAAACAGTATTACATTCAATTACAGCGAGTAGAATTGTGTAGCATTCGATGATTGTGATTCAATCTGCCCCATCTTGAATTGCAACCTTTGCAACCATCTTAAAAGCACGGGGTTGTAAATGTTCTCTTTGCATTTTTCTGGCAGCACCTCCGAGTGTCCGATGGGTACGAAATTGCGACAATTCTGGAGGCGAACTTGTAAATGGCCCGGTAGCTAAAAGCGTCAGGGCGTTACAAAAAACCCGCATTTCTAGAGTTAAAATGCGTACTTGAAGTTGATTGGAACAGAATACCGGCGTCCAAAGCGGTAACAATTTCCCCACGAATGTGCAATGGCATTCGATAAGGGCCTCCAACATACTCAAGAAGTGCAAGCTTACTATTTCACTCAACTGAAAACCAACAAATAATTCATGAAAACTCCTTTGTATTCGTGTTAATTGATTTACTGTCTTGGAATGCTGAATAAGTTGAAGAATGCAGGGAGTAACCTTATCCCAGAAATCGAATAATATATTCATCGTTGTATTGTACGCCTCCGAGGTAGGTAAATGCGTGGCTAGGCTCTGCTCCAAGTAGACTGTCCAAAGTTGACATAATATGAAGGTGTGGAACAGGGAGACCATGTGCAGAATCGACGCCTTTGGTTGTTCGGAGAAACCCGACATAATAACATTAATATGGTCGGCTACCTGGCAGGATGCTTCCTGCGGAATAGGCTGACTCATAGTGTGACCATGTCCTCCTCCGTGCAGAGCAGTGTGGGTTAAGGAGCCTAATAATAGCCAGGACAATAGCCGAATGTGACTGATACATTCGCTAAACTCGCGCGGCGTTTGCTGGACGCTGGAGGCGCTATATAACCATGGCAGGTACCTTGTGACAGCTCGGTTATCCCTGCCATTGCCACGAGTTATCTCTAGAGCCAGATACTGTGCCACCCCGCATTTTATAATGCCACCTAGTGTATCATCATTTAAACCAACTGTTGCACCTTTGCAATAGCTCTGCAATGCAAATTGCGGCTTCTCAATAGTTTGGACAAACTGGGAAATCTAGACCAAGGACGGCCATACCATATGAACTCAATAGTCCGCGGGACAAGCACGGGGAATACCAGTGGATCGGCCACCACCGGACACTAAAATTCCCCGAGTTTCTCCCATGCAGATGTTCTCTTAATGGAAAGCCTAGGCTATCCCAAGTGGTCCTTACCCACTACAAGAACATCGGATATTCCTCGTCCTTGTTCGTTCCGTAGGCGCACAGGTGTTTATGAGGGCCTTGGGTTCGCCGTCCTTGATCTAGACTAATGTAAATGTAACTAAACACTAACTTTTATCTTTGCCAACGTGTGAAAATCGGTGAGGAACTCCAGGATATCACTTAAATGCATTCGCATGCATTCTGACACGTTTGTGTTAAAGATGGGTCCATAGGAGTCGAGATGCATCGGGTTGCACTCTTTTAGGACCACATTAGGTGGCATCGATCCTCCCACATCTTGAAGAACAAGGTTGATGAGCATGAGAAGGTTTGAATCTGGAATGGACGTCTTGAATTTGATCGCTTGGACCAATTCGAAAACAACCATGCGACTGAGTATCAGTTTATCGCGGTCCTGAAACACGGATTCAGTATTCATAGGAATGGTCGCAGACAGGCCTGTTACCTTCGTGAATGCTCGATTGCACAAATAGCACACATCTACAAGATTCGTATACTTTAGAATGTTTGTTTGGATTGCGTGACTGAGTACTTTTGAGAACGGCTCCAAAATGCCCTGGAAATAACGGAGAGACATTTAGGACTGTTTCGCTAGCGCCTTCAGAACATTAACTATGTACTTTATACAGAGAGATCACCGGAATCTTAAAGATGGTGATCATAATGCGTAACAATGGTGTAATCTCATCGATTATATTGAGTAAGAATACAATTCGCCGGAATAGAATTTCCAGCTGCTGCAATACGTTGCTCCAAAGAGGAGAGGTGGGTCCTAGGGCAGCTTCTAAAGGTAAGCAGTCCAGATAACATGCCATATTCTCCAGAATTCTCGGCATTGTGTCGACTGGTAGAGTTTTCTTCGCATTGAGTGTCTGAAAACATATCTAACAAGAATCTGGAATGTGATATCGTCCATGATGATTACTTCTAGTAGCAATTGAAGTGGTGCGACTGGACTCAGCTCATTGAAGTCGATCAGAGCTTGAATAACATTCTTAAAGAACTGCATCCTGGTGGATTCCACCGTGTGCGATTGAAACATTTGCGTGAAAATGCCGTTGGGAGCTAGCTGGTGTAAGACACAGCGCAAGAACTGATGGGCTACGCTAACAGCTCCACCCGGCAGGTGGATATTGCTCTCCGTCTGCCACGGGTAGTTCGCATTCGTAGCAACCCTAAAACGTATTCATTGTAGCCATCCGGCGTGTGGTCTGGCGCGGGTCCTTACTTGGCGACCACGCTCAGAATGTCTGGTAACATTGGCGCAGCGGATGCAGGTTCTCGATGGATAAATGTCCCAAGGGCGACAATGCATAATCCGATCTCCTCGTCGCTATATTGTTCAATGACCGTCCCGCATTCGGCGCAGCGCTCTTTCACGCACTCATCGCCGATGCGGAACGTGGACTGTTTCACCTCCTGGTCGGAGGGCCTTGCCGCCCTCGTGTCCTCCCCGAACCAGGATCCCGGCCGGCGGGGCTCGCGCAGCACGTGCGTGCCGATGGCGAACGGGCCCGCTTTGCGCATGCGCTGCCGATGCATGAGACCCTCGTCTAAACAGATAGAGCGTGCCAGATTGCGCCAACGACTAAACTTCTCCTGCTTACGTTTGTTCTCGGCCAACGTATTCGCAAAGCATGCGTCGTCGGCATCGGCCTGCGGTGGGCTTTCCAGCGCCACCTGCTTGATCAGCCTCCGAGGACTATGCATAGTTGGCGTAGTCGTGGTCGTCGCCATTGTGGGCGTGCCCACCCTGTCGGCGGGCACCGCGTTCAAATTCGCTTTCTGTGTCGTTGGGCACGCTGGCACGCCGAGCGCTTGTCGCACTTTGTCCACCAGCTGCGAAATATCTTTGCTGTGCTGGCCAATTGGCAACAAGCGCTCTTGGCTGGGTATCTCCAGCTGGGTCTCGGCATACGGGGTACCCGCGCCGCCCGGGGTGCTCACGTCTACAAGACCAGAGCATTGGCGATTAGCTGAGCGGGCGGGCGCACTAGCCGGTTGCGAGCTACTACCTAATTGCCTCACGTCCATTTCGGACATTGGGGACTCGGGCGAAGAAGCGAGACTGCCTTCAATACTAGCATGCTGCGCACTACTGAACGCTACTAAACGATAATTACCAGAGAGATGCGAGATAGCGAACAAAAATGAGCTACTCATGTCAACGAGGCAAGCGCCTAGAACAAGGATGAGCAAGACGAGGCCCCGTGGACCATTTCATGCGGCCCTCCTGGCACATGCCGCATTTATGACCACTAGTAGAAAGATATGCGCTTAATGGTAGGCCATTAATAATTTCAAAGTTTTGCCATTCTTTTCATACAGCGGCACGTTTTTTGGCCAACTATTGCATTATCCGTTATCCGTACACTTTATGACGTGTAGAAATAGTTCCCGACTGCTCCTGATAGCTCCTAACGAATACCAAACGAAATCATCGTTATTATTAATTTATACCTGCGGCACGAACCCAGCATAATAATTCTATGTGCGGCCCACTCTGAAAAAAGGTTGCTCACCCCTGACCTAGAACAATGGGCGCTTGGCTCTCGTTGCCTACAGTTGCCTAAAATGCCTACACAATTACCTGGCGGTGGCTGCTTCACGGAGCCGATCGGCAGCAAGCGTTCGATGGAAGGCGCCGGAAGAAGATTCTTTCGGCTCTCCTCGATATCGGATACCGGCGTGCTGACGGGTGTAATGCTCGGCTCTACCACTTTCTTATGTTTGCCCAGTGGCGTCGTCCGACTGACCACGGTTCCGGGGGGTGTTATTGGTTGGGGTGCATTTTGAGTCGATTCCAGCGGAAACATATCTGTTGCGGGAGGACTTTCCCCAGTTATGCTTCGCGCCAGAGCGAACGTGGGCAAGCCAGCCACTAACGCCGTAGCATTGGCCAGACCGGTGTACTTGGCGCAATTCATCTTTGATTTCTCGTAGCCGCCCTTCTGACCCATCGGCGACACATCGTCACTTCCTATCATCCACGTGGACCGCTTTCCCTTGCCTTTGCATTCCTTGTGCGTCAATTGCATCTTCGAGCTGACGTCCGCATCCTCAAAGTCATCATGGCCGCTGCCCTGAAGGGTGCTGTCCGATAGGTCGCTCTCAGGAATGGCTACTAGCTCTGATTCGGTTTCGTCACCGTTCAGGCTGTAGTCCTCCGTTCTTCTCCGCTCTCCTCTGCCGGATTCCTCCCAATGAGTCTCCATACTAGCACCAGACGCTGAATGCGGTTTAGTGTAGATGACCTGCGACTTTGTGCCTTTGCTTCCTAGGGACACTTGCACGCACTGCGCTTCCATGGAGTACATGGGCGAGAGCGGTGGCGTATTGCCTTTGTCAAGATGCTCCGGATTTTCCGCTCCTAAGGAAGGTTGGCTTACATCTAAACAAATGTTCGTGATTCTACGCATGGATCTATGCTACTTTGAGATTACCTCGCGATCGACATGGGGGTGGTGCGATTATTATTGCTGGAATCCGCTTGCAATGGTGTTGTTGGGCATCCAGAGTATTCAATACGATTTTTATCAGAGAACACACCTGAGTGCATGTAGGATGCAGACTATACTGATACTAAAACACGGGGAACATAAACATTGCTCTAAAGTCAATGTGGGACTACTACCTTGTACAGCAAAACTACAAGCGCCATTAACCAACTCCGTCTGCATTGTGATTCCAAACACCATAAACTATACGACGGCTGGTAATCAATAGCATTTGGCAAGGGTGTATGGAACGAGGAGGGCGCATACTGTAAGAGAATAATTGAAGTCGGAAGAAGGATCTTTCCCATCAGATGGTTCTGGTCGAGGAGCTGCGGAAGAATTGAGAGGAAAATATTGAACGCCGCAGAGGCGCGCAGTTTCTGAGCGGATAAATAAATACTGCGTTCGCTCTGATTGTAGCCCAACAGCAAATACAAATGGCGCAAGACAATTCCCTGCGTCTTCGTCAAGTGCTTGTCATCACTCGGAAATGCTTGGTCTGATCGCGAAAGGAACTGCAACAAGAGGAAAATTAATAGGTGTATCGTCTCCTTGTCGGATTCCTCCAGCTCAATGATCTTCTGGGAGATTCTTGGGATGTTATTTTCGTCAGGGGCGTTCAGCGAATGCATATGGCCATCTGAAATATAGCCAATTAGCTATTCGCCTTACCTCATATACATACAGAAACAATTAACGTCTGTATACTTCTACATGCACTTACGTTCATGCAGGATCGACAGCTATAAGGTTTGCACTATCTAATACTACCTGAAAGACTGTTACTAGTGCCTAGAAACTGACCGAGGCCAAACCTGGAGGTCTTGCGCTTTAGAATCGGGGCAGATGTTTGACGATTATAAATTTTTTCTTTCGATTCGACTGGAAATGTCAGAGGTCACTACAATGCGCCAATTCTGATTGTTGCCATCTACCTCTGAATTCATGGCGGATCACGATTGATGCGGGTGCAGACATGGTTCGTTTATACGGCCATTTGGTTCCGAAACTAGCACTCAAGGTTTTCATAGAACTGTGCGCACTACCATCGTGATGGGCCAATGCCTCTTGAGCTCTACTCAGCTTTTTGTTGAATGTTTCACTATTTACTTCCGTATTCCGTAAATCTGGAAATGTTAGGTTTCGGATGAAAATGCGGCGTACATGGCCGGAGGTCCTGGTACCTCGTAAGTAGGATATATCTCCGGACCTTTCTAGATTGATTTGCGCTTCTATGTAGAGTGTATCAAAGCGATTGAGGAAGAAGTCCCAAGTTAGGATCTTGCGTTCGCTAAGCGAATTGTGCAGTTGGTAAATCGATTGCAGGACCATTGGGCGGTCGACTATAACTGCATCAAATTGCGTTTCCAAGCACATTATTAGCGACTAAAAGGAAGCATGCAAATCAGTTCTTTGCACGGCTAGAAAGTGGGTGCTTTGGTTACTTTTATTGCGCTATCATGAATGGTGCCCAGGTATAAAGTCGCCCTCTGCGCAATGTACACATTCGGGTCGTCCATACTGGATATGAGGTAACAGAATGCGTTTGCCAACGCGGCCTGCAAATGCACATTATTCCGCAAAGGACTGGAGTCCATAAAGCGGGCGATAACCGTGACCCGCTCTACGGCAATGAATCGCATCCGCCAGTCATTGTCATGGAACTCGTCCTGGATCACCCGCCAAAACACATCTGCACCAGCAGGAAGCGTTATGCAATGCAGAAGTAGCGGAACTGCCTCTTGGCAAATGTGTGAATGTTCCGCATTGCACAAGTTCCACAAGCTACGAAAAGCCGGGGTCGTAACGATGGAAGATGTAGTGGAAAGTGAGCGTATCTACATACTTTTTGATCAACAAATTCTCCTGACACCATATAAAGAATCCGCGATGTTCTCGCGATGCTTTGGTGCACGCATCGCCATGAAGGATAAGGATGTTCAGACACTGCAGCATATAATACAAGACATCCGGTTTCTCGACTTTATGTAGCTCATGCAACAGTTCGTATATATATTGTAACGGCTGTGGTAAATCTGCGATGATAAACTTAAACTTGCCCACTGAGGTCTGCCAGAAGTTCTCAAGGTTGTCGTCAGGACCTGGCTCCATCGGTTCGTCGTTGCTTCCGATTACTTGGGGCTTAGCAACTTGTGCTGTTGCAGTGGCTATTGGAATAAACAAATTATTAACAAACCACCTTTGCCCATTGCTATTTCAATGCGATCATCTCACCAACATCGGTTTCGGAAAGAGTTATAGCTCTAGCAACAGCGGAAACAACTTTCTCAGCAGGTATTATAGCAGTCAGGTCTAATTGTTCCGAAACAGTTTCCACGGTTGCAGTCATAATCTGCAACAATTTCAGTTAAATTATACGCCTGGGACGATAATACACCAATGGAAAGATAATATAAATGCCTACTAAAGCTAAACAGACACTAAGTTAGTTCACCAATTGCCAATAATCAATATCATTGCAGTATTTGAAATACAAACCATGCATAACATTTATATTTCTTTGTTACTATTTTAATTTTCATGGATTATGTAATGTATATAGTTTAGATCTTTGGATATCTTATTTTAAGAAAGAAAATTAAACTAATTATTGTATACTGCATATGGCTATCGAAAAATTATGAAAACTGGTTAATAATGACCACGTTCTTTGAACTAAGATTACAGTCAAAAACTTGGTATAATCCTTCGAACCTAACGTACGCAAAATGATAGTAAATATAGTAACACAATAAAAATAAATCTGGGTTCATTTAGGACTTATTTGACTCATGGCACCCCAAAGCCATAAAACTACAATTCGCGGCACCCCTCAAAACCAATGCGCAACGAACAAGCACGGGGAATACCCGTGAATTTCTCGAGCTTCGCATTTCCGTGAATTTAAAGTAAACGATTATCTTCATTCTTTCGTTGTCTTATTAAAAAAAAGCAAGAAGCACGATAAATTCTGACCATGCATTTATCACCATTTTGTTACTCAAGGACCACATTATTGTGATTTTCAAAATTCGGCATTAGTGGGTCGACATTTCACTACCAGAAATATCTACATTTTACTCCCATGTTGCCCGGGTATCCGGAGAATTTCCCAGAATTCCCCAAAAACTCTTTGAATTACGTTTGATAAGATTTTGTTGAGACCTATTGCTTTTCTATATTAATCTTTTATGGCATCTTGATTGGTACTGCAGTAAGTAGATATAATCAAAATAAATCTTTCGCGGCACCATACGGCACCCCTATGGCATACTCGAGGCATCCCAGGGTGCTGCGGCAGCCGCTTTGAGAAACTGTGATTTAGGATATGACTCTTCGTCATTTATGTAATTTTCTTTAAAATCTATAATCACAAGGTCATGCTATAAAACCTGTGCGAGACATTTGAAATTTGGAAACAGAGACAACAGAAACCAGAAATAGAAGTGAAAAGCAACATCTGAAAAATGTGGAATTATATTACCCCAGTTCCAACAAGGACCTAAATTGATAAAATGAAAATGGCATATGATACGATAAGATAGATAACGTGAGATAGAGAGATACTAGTGTAACGTACCGAACAAACATGCGGCATATGAACCAAAACACCACCAACCGAATGAATTTCAGGAATGGGCATATTCAAAACAACATCGGATTTCGATTCTTTTTTATCACTCTCGGGTGGACTTTTGCGATTATGACCATCATCATGGTTCTCTTCGAGTGGTGGCTAAAACATTTAACAAACACGTTCACACTGATTCAACTGATCCAACATCTATCAGTGAATGGTGGGGAGCGTGGACCCTGAGCACTTACATCGGGCGGGTGGGCCGGGTGCACCGGCAGCAGGTACTTGATCAGTTGAAGGGATAACTGATGCGACATGATGGAGGACTCGCAGTAGCCGCACTCGGACTTTGCGTTGCAATCATGCGAGGGTATCCAGGCGGACGTGACCATCGACTTGAGCAGCCAGCAGACGTCCTTGCATAGCTGCGAGTTGAGCCCGGTATGCTTATCAATGTCCTGCAGTTCCATCTGTTTGAGCAACACGTCCAGCATGAGAATGCAGCAGAAGAGGTTGCGCTCGGCGTCCGTTTCGAATACGGTCGGATGGCCCATCTTGGCTTCGTCGTCCGAGAGAGAGGTGGTGGCCGAGTCGCAGTCCTCGACAACTGTATCTACAACAGTGCCGGCAAATGCATGTTTGGGCGACGAGGAACCATGGGCCACTCACAGATCGAACTGCGACGCTTCACTTCCTCAGCAGGCTTCGTCGTCTTCCTATCGGAACTGTCATGCGTTTTCATGAAGCTGACCGCATCGCCGAAGATTGAGAAGAGCAGCTGCAGGGGAATGGTGATCTCTAGCATGGTCAACGTCTGTAGCCACTTCAACGCCTGCTCCTGCACCTTAGCGGTGGTCTTCTCGAAGCGCAGCGAAACGAAGTTGTACATTTTTCTGGCATCGAAGCCCAAAGGGCTCATGTCCGTGTCGAGGATCTTGCTGAGAATAATGCGCAACTCGGGCAGCTCCTTTTCGGGCACATCGTTCACAATGGCTTCCATCCAATGCGGCATCACGTAGTCCCAGATCTCCTGGCTGATGACCTCGTATGGCACCAGACAGAATAGCCGGTTGAGCCCCTCTCGCAGATGTGAGGTCCTAGACGCCAAGGTGTCCCAATGGCCACCTACGCGCGCGTATTCTGGTGGATGCGGCAGCAGGCATGAGATGAACAAGTTGTAGTGTGTGCGACTGATTTCGCGGAGCCAGTCGCATACGCTCTCTGTCTTCAACTTCTCCAGCGTGGTCTCCTCCTGGCCATCGTATGCGTAGGCGGTCATGTGGAACCAGTGGAAGAGCATGGACAGCAGACGGCCGAGGACCTCATCGAGCGTGTTCTCGTCGGGCGTGCACCGACCTACCAGCAGCCAAATGCCGTAGCGCCCCAATAACTGGCGCTCCTCTGTAGTAATATTGTCCACTTGAACAATCGGTGCCTTTCCGTCCGCCGGCGTGCTATCCTTAGACGACTCCCCCGAACTGGCTTTCGCTTCCTTTAGCAGGCTGATAATGGCTTCCACCATGTAGGTCTGCATTTCGGTGTCCATGGACCATGTGGGCGGCAGGCTTTTATGCACAACGTGATCGCCACCCCGGCGGGCATTGTGGCGATTGTTGTGGCACTGGTCGCAGTACCGAATCGGATGGTTGCTGTTGTAACTGGCGCACTCCGTAGAGAAGCAAATTGAGATTGCGGCCTTATCACTCGACCGGCAGTTCTGCGAACGGTCGCATGATGATTGGAATCATATACGCAATTAAACACTCCACAGGACGCACTTCGAATCATCCCGATACACCCAGTAGGTCCCGAGGAAAACCATAAAAACTGATTGCAATTCGGCGATGACATGATCGCAACTCTGTGATGACGTCATAGCAAATCGCAGGAACTAATGGGTGTATCGGGATCATCCGACCCTTGCTACCTTATTCTCACAGACCATGGAGACCTGTTGCATGGGATGGAGGATGTCACAGAATGTCTGGTTGGGATGTTCGCGATGGATCTCGTTTGCGCATTCGATACAGAGGTATAGCGGAGGTGGTGAATCGGTGGCGTAGGTGATTGCAATGCAGTGGTCGTAGCACACCTTAGCCGCCTCCGCATTGCCAGCATTCGGACATAGGTCTCGCTGGCAGACGAATGGAGCAGGATCTAAGTATGATGGTACCATTAAAAGGACTAAATACCCAACAAATTAGTTGCATTAATTTTCACCTGCAAATTTACAAATTAAGTTCTTTCGATCGAAGAGGTTCGCATTAAATGTGGGCCAATAGTAGAAGAGGAGTTTGGTAGCGGATGAGCGCGCAGTGCTGTTGCCATATGCGATTACTGATAAAATGTCCTTCAGGACAGACTTCTTCCACGTCATCAGGCACTCCAGCAACTGGCAATGGTGCGCCGGATTTGGTGAGTACTGGAACACCATCATGATGACGGTGCAAATAGACTGATAGATATCGCAGTATTTATCCTTGCCATCTTTATTGTCCTTATCTCTTCGATCTCGGTTGCAACGTGCTAAGAGTTAAAGTTTGCTCAAACTGATTGCTGGCCGCTAACTTGTGCGCCCGCTTACATATGGTGAAGGGAAGAATGTAGAAACATAGGCAATTGACAATTTGCTGATGCAAGCTAGCTGGAAGTACAGCAATGGAAGACGCAGCTAAGTATGGTAGATTGTCGATGAGGTCACTTTCCAAGAAGGGTAGCAGGCAGCCGAGACATTGAAGAACAGCATGGCCGAAGGCTGTAAAGGATGGGAACTCATTGCATGTTGCTGAATCGCTATAAGCGTTGGACTATTACAGTGAAGTCCATTCTGAATTAGTGGCGCTGCCTCAATCAGAGGAATCAGTGCGTTGTAGAGACCTTTGTAATCCAGATTAGGGTACAGGCCTAAGCGAGTCGAGTCCATAGAAGGATCTTTTAGAAGCTCAAAAGGAGAACTCGATACGTCTTTTAGGACAGCTGCACACACAAGCAGTCTTAGTTATGCTAACAACATACGTGCAACTACGATAATTACTCAAAAGTGTCTGGGAAAAGTATTTAATGGTGTTGGCAATGTCCACCCCGGATGGTGGTGGCATGGTGCCCTGTTGTAGGCGTAATTGGTAGTCATAAAGACTCCGGATCTTTACAGTGACTGTGAAAATACAGATCGGTTAGAAAATATTCCCATTTCCATTTCTTATTGAAATTAATTTCCTCGCAACGTGATTGATGTAACAAGTATAAGAAGTTTACGTGTAAGAGCAAGTGCAGCTTATTGCCCTTCTCATACCTATCATTACTTTCCTATACCATTGTTTATTCGAAGTCTAGGTTCTTAAATTTTGTAATACTACATAATCCAAACTAAAAAAGAGAAACGGGGGGAGGTCCATTAACCATGCCAATAAAACGACAATACAATATATATTACTAAATAATTCATGGAACCCATGGGACATCTACGAATCTACAGAATGGGGCCAACGCCAATAGGATGGTCAAAACGCAAATTCGAAGAGAATCTCTTAAAAGTTGCTTACATGCAGCAGCACGAGTACCCATGTTGACAATGCAGTCACAATAATCAAACGCAAGAGAAACACCGAGGTCACATTGTTTGAAACGTGCAGGAATCTTCAACATCGTTCTTTGCGCTCCTTGCGCAAATCAATAAAGGTGATTGAGACAGCGTGGTTCGGGCCTGCAGCCGATCGCGGGGGCATCTGGGCAGGATACAGTGGTCGGAAGGATTGCATCTACCGACAGTGGGTCGCACTTGTCCTAACATCCATCGATGTCCCGCCTCCTCTGCCACTAGCCATGGCTTCCCTCCTCCAATCACCATAAGTATTCTTTCGGCTCGTTCGAAGAAAGGGGCGATGGCTACTTACGCAACTATCAACACATTGACACGGACAACTTGCACACAAACACCCAAGTGCACTCGCATCGCACACTGATATGAGAGCGCAAATTTTTGAAACCTGTTGCGTGCATGTTTATTGGACATCTAACAAATATGATTAAGATTTGGGCCAGAGACGACCTGGCGCCGTATCGAAGACGATTGCAGCCCAGTGGGAAGCGAATCGATTTGTAAGCAGTCTAACATGATTCCTTTTCACTGGGGCGGCGACCATTCGCAGACATTTTGCGCACCATGCTACAGGTGCTCAAACACTAAGCTGAAGCACATTGCAATTAACACACTATTCCATAAGATTTTAAATTGATAACATTCGCACGGAACACAACCGAACCAAGGTGGTGAGCGCTCAAACGCCCCCGCGATTTGAGGTAGTGATATCGTTGAATCTAGGACGGCGGCGCAATCGCCCTTGCAGACAGATTCATCCAGTTGGCATCGTGCTGGTCCAGGAAATCAATACATTCATTAGCCTTGCGTATTCCGTCACCGTAGAGTGTCACAAGTTATGGATAAGCGTAGGCGAAAACCGTGGGCTAGGGTAGTCAATGAGTTAATACTGTCCCTTCTTGCTGGCAGATGAACGCGAATCTGCAAGCGAATCTGTCGATGAGTTGCGGCAACGGCTGAACAACATGAAACGAATGATGGCAGAAAGACAGTCGGCTGGGATGAGCTTGGATGATGGCCAGAAACGTGGTAAAGCCGGAAGCATCATCGACGGCAGCTTCCTCAGTGTCGTCTTCGGTGTTGCGCTGCTTGTCATTATCACAGTGAGCATCTATGCGTTCTACAATCTATATCATGCGATTCTGAAGAAGTTCCCTTCACAACACACCGAACTGTAAACATGCTGAAGGGCTATTCCTTTGTACAAGTTTATTATTGTGGATTTCACAGTTGATAATAGTAATAAATTCCGATTTATAACACAAAGCGGCTTCTGGGAGTACATTTATACTCCTCTCTATTGCTCCCATCACCCAGAACTAGGACTCTTTTGACCATCAATACCTTGTATCCTCGAGTAAGGTAGAGTAGGAAAGGCGAACCTACTAGTCCCTCACAGGTGGGCCTGGGCGTTTCGTCCCTTATAAACTACCTTTGGATGCAAACCGCCAACCTTCATAAAAGGAGGTGGAAGGCTTCCAAATGCGCCTTGGCGAAAGAGACCACCGGCACACCTTGTCGAGAGCTAGCCCGCAATCTGATAAGCATGAACCGCTAACAAGTCAGGAGTATCGTAGGTTTGTGTACTGGTCACTGCTGCCTGAACAAACACCTTCACACGATCGGCATTGCATCTGATGCTTTATGCCGTGGGTGTCTTGAGGAAGACGAGTCGGCTCTTCATGTTTCTGTCCGGCTGTGACCAGTGTCAGAACTAAGCTCCTGTATGCTGAGATTTTGAATCCGAAGCAACTATTGTCCTACCCTCCGAGAAAGATTCTGGAACTTGACCGCCAATTCATCTAGCTCACAGTTTCTCAAAGCGGGTGCCGCGGCACCCTGGGGTGCCGGGAGCATCCCTCAGGGGTGCCGCGAAACTTTTGATTTGATTACATCTACTCATTGCGGTACCAATCTACGTGCCATAAAAGAGCAAAATAGAAAAGCAATCGTTTTCAACGAAACCGTATAAAGCGTCAT
>JAOEHK010000004.1:547899-558616 GCA_025447835.1 Labidoglobus nevermanni
CTAACCATGGTGCCCCTATTAATTTTTGCAGTGCCGATGTTTTATGATGGCCTACCTATGAGTGACAAATTGCGGATCAGAATTTGGTTTCGTCAGTGCAAACGGGGCCCCCCCCCCCTGAAGCTGAGGCCCTGACGCATTGCTTTCACTTGCTTCCCCGTAGCTACGCCACTGCCTCCACTTGATATTTCTATCGTGCCCCGTTCTTTCTTTTATTGAGGTTATATTCGATTCAGATAGTCCTATTGGAATTGTAGCTACTCAGTAACTTCTACTTACTCCCTTGTCATCGGGAGTTACTCGTTCTTCACTACCCTTAATTAAATGTTTCTGTTTCCTTTTGTAAAATTTATATTATATTCTCTTCTTGATATGTCCAGTCCAGTTCCAGTTCCCATTCTGTTAGGGGGCTGGTAGTCTATGTATCTCCTATTAAGGTGTTTATACTATTTTAACCTAGTTGCTCTCATTATTTTGAAATTGGTTTCTCTTTATACTATGACGTCCAGTTTTTTTAAAATTGTAGTTCCTCTTTCTGCCTTCGTCGTTTATCCTAATAAATTAATAGTGTTTTAAATATTGTAACACAACCCGTTTAATTATATGCCTTGAATGAAGTAGCGTGTTTAAATTATTTTTGTAGGTTACTCATAATGGTAACAATCATCAATATAAAGCCAAAGTTATCCATTGTAAAATAATTAATAATAGTTTCTCGCACTGTCTTGAAATAAAGTCTAATTAGTCGTACAGGGCAATTATGGATAACGGAAGATTATGCTCGTGCAAGAAGCTTAAAAAGAGTTAAAAAAAGTACTACGACACTTTTTGTGTACATTTTTCGACGGCTTGTAATAAGCTCAATGTCAGCTTGTAAGGATACGCGAGGATTTAATGCGCAATGCAGTCAACCTACAATGGACACGCTATTAAGGGTAGAGCGTTAGTTCAATAGTAGTTGTTCAGTATCGAAATGTCAAACTTGCTTCTATAATGTCTTTTTTCAATATTTAAACACCAATTTCATTCCATATTAAGGATTTGTAAATTTTCAATGAGAGGACAATTATGTCATTTGTCCTTGAAAATGTAAAGCCTCGTGGAACTTGTGACTAAAGGAACCCAATGGCTTTAACAATTGCATTACATCTATTGCTTTGTTTAACATTTTATTTCCTCCGATTTGCCCCCGTTTTCCATTTTACAAAACACGCGCAACATAAATGAACTTCGAAATGGAGAAATCAATAAAATGGTAGAAATCGTTCCTCATAAGTTTCTCATATCAATTGCTCGTCCTTTAAGTTTCCGCGAAATTCATTCCATGACATTGAATTGAAGTGGCTCGTAAAAGACGGAGGCAATGACGGTGAAAGGATCACTATGGATAATCCCTGCCGGACGCACTGAAGGAGCAAGTCGACGCATTATCCTGTGGCAGGAAAGCCGATACACATGCGACCCGAGGGTGGAAGCGATGGACGCCGTCGCGGGCGGCAGCAGTGGCGGCGCTTCGACCGAAAATCGATTTCACTTGATTACCAACCAGCCGGCATATTTCTACTCAAACTTTCTTCAGCAAGGTGTCAGCAAGCACATCCATTCATGACTTGCTATCCTGCCTAAAAATTAATTGAACACCCCCTCCCCCATCCCGTTCCTCAATTACTTGTCGTTAGATTGACTATACCATATGACATGTCATTAACTCTATGCAATATCGTGTCTTCAAAGGATAACACGACAAACTCATTTCCATAACGTCCAATAATGTCCACTGAATATGAAACGTAATCGAATTGTCGCCGATGAAAGGATCATGTTGCACGTATTCGAATTAATTAATTCGCATGTCCTTGCGACCAGCGATCACATTTCACACTTGATTCAAGCACAATGAATGATGAAATGGCACATTTCGAATCC
The DNA here is from genome assembly GCA_025447835.1 of Labidoglobus nevermanni. Lineage (NCBI taxonomy): Eukaryota > Metazoa > Arthropoda > Insecta > Coleoptera > Staphylinidae > Labidoglobus > Labidoglobus nevermanni. The sequence continues at coordinate 549,826 of JAOEHK010000004.1, forward strand.
ATATCAGATCAGAGCTAAATCGAGAAAGAAAATATCAAGAAGAAAATATAGGAAGGATAATAAATGGATAGCAGTGCTGGTAGATTCAGTGCAATACTTAGAACTTTAGAATTGGTTCTTCAAGGTTATGGGAATGAAGGATGCACAAGTCAGATCCGAGATTAAATTTAGTACTAGTTGTTATCCAGGAGAACGGATCGCTTATAAGATACAGTCGTAAGAAACTCAATGAAAATTGTGTATTTCCCGAGTCCACCGTGAAGTATATCATTATTGAATTACCCTTGCTGGAATATGAAAAATACCTAGAATCATTCTTGCTACGTCACTGATACGCCTAAAAGTTTAATTCGTCCATAAATGGAAAGTCATGACTATGAAACGAAAAGGAAACGAAAGGAAATGAATCAATATTCATTAGAAACGAAAAATAAAAATCCAGAAAACACGCCAACATTGTCAATCAGTATTATAGACTACCTTTCTAATTGTGGCTGTTGTTAGCTGTTTGAAGAATGGGGATGGAAAACAGATGTAGGTTATAACAAATGCAGCATATCCTGATAGGTAATGACATAATTGCGGTAAGCGCTTTGAAGCGATCGATGCGTCAATGGACGGCGAAGACGGCAGGCGACGCAGCGGAAAATAGAAAGGACGAATTGTTAATGAAATATCAAAATAGGCCGGAAGTGAAGGACGTGGAGAATTCATTAAATTCAGCTCTGGCCGCTTTACTCCGCATCACATGGCGTATGGCACACAATGCGGACGAGGCAGGATCATCAAGGATAATTGTGAATTAGATGCTTTATCATTTGAAAAATTCGCACGGATGAGTGCTACGCGTGAATGTATTGATAACGAATTGAAATCAGCGGGGGTTGTATAAGCGAATGGCGACTGGCTGAATGGAAAAGGAGTCAGGCGAATGCGACGGCGGCAAATCGATAACAAGGAATGACCCACAAACCCCTCTCTCTGTGTTTGTGTGTGTGTGACGCAGTGATGTGTTTTGGCCGTTAACTCGCCTCACTTGCATCTGTGCACGTCATGCTTGGAGTTTCCACAAAACTTGGCGGAAAGTTGCGTTTCGTTCTGTGATCGATTTAATGGTAGCCTGGGGGGAAAGCCTAGGGCATCCGAATGCCGTGCAGCCATCGACATACTCTACTTACATCAACTTTCTTTGTTACGGATATATGTCCTTGAAAAATCATGCGGGATATTAGTCTTCATTTATTGCTAGTTATCTTCGTCCTGGCGGCGCACAAACAGCGACGTACGAGAGCAGCTTCCCTTCGGCATCGTCTGCGTCGTCGTCGTCGTCGTCCTCGTCGCCGTTATCGTCGCCGGCGTCGCCGTGGTGGTCGTGGTAGTGGTCGTGGTCGTGGTACGCGCGTCCCAGGAGCACGGGGCACAGCGATCGCGTCCTGCGGCCAGCGGCAGCTGCATTGCTCACTCCGGCTTGCCGCGGATCGCGATGAATCCCGCAAGGATAACGACACAATGCAGCAATATCCTGATGCACGCGCACGCACGCGACCACGTCACCTTCACTGCACGTACACTCCGACGGTGGTGGTGGTGGTGGTGGTGGTAGTGGTGGTGGTTGCGGTGGTTGCGGTGCTGGTGTTGGTGGTCCTCGTCGCCCTCGTCAACTTGGTCTTGCGTCCGGCTCGCGACGACGATGCCGATGGCGACGATTCCCGTGGCGATCGCGGCCGTCCCGCGCGCGCTTTCCGCTCACCCTCGTCGGCGCTGATTAGATAAGAGCGGCGTGCACGCGCCCCCAGCTGGACGCGTCGACCTCGGGCGAGATCGCCATTTTCCACGCTCCTAGACTGCCACCGACGACCATCTTGTGTCGCAGCGTGCGAGAGGGCGCACGGGCGTTTGCTCTCACTCTGCGGATGTGTGCTTGCGCCGTTGCGATGATGGCGGCGACGGTGGCGGTGGTGGCAACCCCGATGATCCTTCCTGCGGATCCTGCCCCTGCTCGGCTCGCCTCGTGTGCGGGATCGCGTTCTGGCGCATGAGTAAGGATCAATTATGCAGGCACAAGCATCAAGCTTGAAGCTTCAGGCATGCCCTACGCCTACAAATACGAATTCGTGTGTATCCGTTTTACACATTTACGAATTTCCCATTTGCAGCTTTTGAAGGCTGCGGTACGAACACCACTGCTCCACTACTGCAAAGGGTTGTAGGCGATGACGTCACAAATTGTGCGGAAATTGTTGCCATGCTAACGGAATGTACACAATGTTTGGAGTTGCCTTCCAGCGTCATGTTTGCCCTCAGAAATCAATATTCCGCGGCAGAAGGACAGTGGTTTTCTGCGAAATTTAGGTGCTTGCAAGTTGCTGGTCTGCAGGTGGCAGCAGGAGTAATAATGCACAATTATTTTTCATGGAAATCATGTTTTTCTTCACCGATTGCATCCCTGATTGAAAGTACCTAACAGTTAAGTTAACATCCTGAAATATCAAAAATTCCTTTCAAGTCACTTGGACCATCACCTAATAAGCCAGGACTACGAAAAAAATTCAGTTAGCATATGGAAATGAGTTTATAAAAGCAGCAAAGTTCTCAAAATAACACGCCAAATCTGAAGAGGCGTGAAATAAGCGTGGAAGATAAGAGAACTTTTTAGAATTGGTGCAAATTTACATCATTTATTTAGGAAGCGGCTACGCCACTGAATTTACCATTGAGTTAGATCTTAATTATAGTGTTTGTTAATTAAGATGGCATGAAAGCAAATTACTCATTGATCAAATTTATGATTGGGTTATGCTGAGATTCCCAAGTGAGGCGAAGCACAATAGACACCAAATAGAGATCCGAGATCCCCGTTTCCCTAATCATTTCTAGCTCATCTTGTAGGGCTTCCAATTACATATCTCATATAGCGATTTATATCGTCGGGATCTAACAGAAAATGAGGAAATAAGCACTCTTTCTTGTTTTTTTAGAAACTTCCTATTCTATTTAAAATATCCTCATTATTCGCAGCTTAAGAGGAAGAAGAAGGAAGTCTAATTGAGTTCGAGACACTATGATTCATAGCTGATTTCCCTAGGGATCCTAATTGTGCACTGTTTGCGTATTAAATCTGTGAAATTTCATTTGGAGAGCAGCATATCTGCTCATGTATTCTGACATCCTGATACTGGACCCCAAAAATTCATGAATTTTCCTTTAATTCTTAAGATATTTTAGCAGGAGAGCAATGGGTGCAAGAAAATCGCTGATACAGAATACCTCTTTAAGTACTATACCTTCTTGGTACAGGCCTGCAAGATCACATGAATTTTAGTGCTCATATTAGGGTATTCAATATGGGTTATGTTTCCAATTGGTATCAGGAGAGCAGAGGGCGCGACGCGATAGTTGCGCAGGATGCCTCCTAACGCATTCTGTCTCGATAAGACTGCCAGAATTATATAATTTTTCGTGCACATTTCGCCCCTTCAATATGGAAAATATATTTTGCAAATACGTAGTATTAAGAGAAAATCGAGAGTGAGGAGATTGCTGGTATATCATTGCTCCTGATTCTGTTCACTAGGGATAACAGGATAGCAGTGGAATTGAGGGCTATGGCCAAGTTTTTCAGATGTAAAATTAGATCCGTCACATCATATATAAGCAATGTTTCCGCTTGATGTAATAGTTTTGAGTAAAAAACAGGCAAGAATGCATTCCTATTTGTCCATTTTTCTGTAGGTTTCTAATAGTTTCGGGAGATAAAATTGAATGTGTCATGATAGCGGCTGATAGTTACTCATAAGTAACAAAGAGCATTCATTCATATTTATTTGGCACTTTTTCAATCAAATATTTTACACAAATATTATTGCAATAGCTTTTAATTTTAAATTCAGAAAATATACTCTGTATACGATGTGTATATGATAGTTTTAATATTATTATCAGTTACAATGGGTTTCAAATGCAATGTGTATTGACAAATATTTGGATAGAAGCCAGAATTTCTGCATTATGTGCAATAAAACTCCATCTTAAAACTCCATCTCGATTTTGATAGAAATCGTGCAATATGTATTTTAATATATCAAGTCTGCTAAAAGTTGGCTCATAATAAGAAAAATAAGAAGAATAATAAGAACCTTAAGAGGGTAAGGACAAAGGATATAGCAAATGAAATTTTGAAATTTAATTTCCTTGCCAATTCGCTGAATTCAGGAACGAAATAAAACAAAAATGTACTAAGTTTTAAAATTTCAATTGACTGATATGACCTTGTGATCGCAATAATAGCTAACTTTTAAAAATTATAGCTTACATAAGAGAAATATTTATAAGATGAAATTACAATAGTTTGCAGGAATACAATGATTTCTTCGGTCCATTACGTAACATCATGGCATCCATTTTATGGCCCTTGAGTAATTTAACAATTTTCAATTCGCTTTTATGACCTCTCTATTATACTTTTAGATAATCCAACATGAAATGAGTTGAGTTAATTTGATTGTCTTGCTAGAAGTATTATTATGCCATACAGAGTAATATTGATTGTTTAATCAGGGACGCGCCGAACCCTACTTTTTCAATTAACGCTAAATATGTGAATAGCCCTAAATAACTAAAGAAAGGAGGAAAATCAATTAAAAACACTATCTGTTTTATGGCAAATTTTCTGAAATCACGAAGGAATCCGTGCCATAGAAAACAACAGAAAGTCTTAGAATGCAGAGACTAGCGAAACGTAATTGCAAATGCATCAGTACGCTTCAACCCAGGATTTAAAGTTAGCGTTAGACTCGTTTTCCGTTAGCAACTTTACATTTTCATTTCCCCATTCTCCCCTTTTGCGTGCCACTCGTTTGCCGTTTATATTTTACAATGTTACATTGTTCCAATTGTCTAGTTGCGGATGTTCCCCAACTGACCTCGTTCCACATTCTTCGTTGTCCTATAGGTTCAGATGCAATAGAAGCGATTATCTTGCGTTGATCATCCTATAATCCTCTTATCAAATGATGGACATTTCCGTCGATGAACTCACTGCAACAAAAACTGTTTCTTCAGACGTCTTGACTTGTCTAACCATATTGTTATTTCTTGGTCCTACTATTCTGGCCCATTGTATATCTTCCTTGTACGGCCACATAGTTTGGAAGGAATGATTGGATCGGCTTTTTGGGATCAGATGGGATTTCAGAAGTCGTAGGTATTGTCCTTGCTCTACTGGCCGCTAAATAATCAACGGTATAACTGTGCCAGGAATTGAACCCAAGTCGCTAGGTTTGTGGGCCATCTGCGTTGCCGTTTGGCTACCGAGATTCTACTATAGTGACCAAATTAACAAAGCTTAACTGAAGCGGTTATATGACTTAATAATATTCGCATATATCTTATACTGTAATCCATTTGGAATTATTTTTAAATATATTTATTTGGTTGTTATCGGTTTTTGTTGAAAAAGTGAAGATGGAGTAGGGTATTATAAAGGAATTAACTTTTAACAATAATAATAACCGATGACAATAATATTAGTGCATGTACATTAAGGACGAACTTAAAGATGCAATCGAGGCTCGGTCGTTTTTGGTCGTGCTTAATGGGCAAGTTGCACTTCTCTAATCCCCATTGCCCAGGCGGAGTCACGTTGGCTTGGGTTTTACCCTGGCTGGCAGTCGTGTTCACAAGTGATAGTCAATCTGGCATTTAATTCATAAATATGACTAAGCATATATTTTAGCAACAAACTCTTTATTTTGCTAACAACATATATATAAGTAATACAACTTTAATAGTACTTAGAATAATAAGGAAAGCAATCTGGTGTTTTGATATCCATTGCAGGCAATACAATATTGAATCTTAAGATTGTATCCTATATTATAAATAAGGATACAATAAGGCCAAGGTAAAAAAAGGAGTTAATTATGAAGAAGGCTATACAAGCATCATAAGAGCATGGTCTTTCATAGATTTTGTCAATTAATACACAAACAATAACTCCTGCATACCGAAGCAACATAAATAATAAGTTTGATGGCCAGCAGAAGTGATAAGCCTACGGATTAAATACAATGTGTTTTTGAAATAAAATATAATTGAGTAAAGATTCGCAAAATTATATACAGAAGGTGTTAGGTTAGTAACTGAACCCAAATTCATAAAATCCATATGATCAGCACCCGAGGACAAATCCCTTGAATCCTTGCCATTTATGAATTCCCCATTAAACAAATTAAGAACCTAATTGAAATTCCGTTAGCGGTGTTGCAATTTCTTCAATGGAATCTGCAATCAATTGAGAACGTCCATAGATATAGTCCCTAGATCCATAGTAATCCAATAATTCAAATATGCTGTAGTAACTATTCAGCTATCTGATCCAATACGGTGCTATCCGGAAACAGGGTAAGTGGGCGCATAATAAACAAAAGCGTATCCTCTTCTCCCCCTCTCAACACAACGCTGCGGTTACGATAGAAATTTGATGGAAAACAAAGATTTGTTTACCCAAAATAGACAATGTGTGGACAATTAGTTCGATATACAATATACAACAGCTTTCTTCCTCCTCATGTAACCCTCGAAGGATAAGATTAGGATGCGAATTTGATAAAATCCCTTAAGGACCAATAAAATGCACATTATTATTTGATCCATTAAAAATCTTTGATTTCAAAATTAATACCCCTTTTAGAAAATTAACAGAATAAAGTAGACTAAAAACGTTTAAGGATTTAATGAGTCACTCATTTTTGTTGATAAAATTACTCCCCTAGGGAATTGCTAATATCTCTGATTCCATCATATCCTTGCCTCGTCTGTAACGACATCTTTCAGACGTGGCTGCAGGACTTACCTCTTTCCATTGGTCCGTCGGTAGACAGTTTCCTTTTGCATCTTTGGATAGTGTTTTCAGATTCTACGGTCAACTGAATCGCTCTGCCTAGGACTAACCCCAACACTTTCTGCATCGTATCTCTATACTTTGACCCGTGTCGTTGACTTCTGGGTTACCGACCGCTTTCTAAGAATCTACGAGTACTTGGAAGATGATTTGTTAGTCTCTTTAAATTTAATGCAGTTTGTATTAAGGAGCAAGTGAAGGACATACTAAAGGCAATAGTGTGTGAATCCCTAATTACGAATTGCACCTGGAATCCTTTTGTTTATATTAATCTTGGCTCAATGTAATCGGGTGGATGACGCGTTTTGTGTCATAAAGATTCCATTTGCGTAATTACATTGTTGCTAACGATTGAATCCTTGTGGAAATTGATGGTAGGCTGCACGCAGTAGAATGGCGAAGTATCCCAGGAGAAACATTAATGCAATGGCACATTCCTTCCTTTGCTATTAATGCAAGGATAACGATTCAATTCACCGACGCTGATAAATGGTAGATGACAGCATTGTATGCTCTCATCCTAGCCTGGATGATCGATGGGTCAGATCAATAAGAAGCGCATGCTGCATGTGTCAATATTTGAGGAGCGATGATCGATTCTCGGGGGCGGCGGCGTCGGTGGCGGCGGCGGCGACGACTTGAGGCGGGGTTCAAGGGAGTAAAAAGAAAGAAGGATCGCGTGCGTTGCCACCGCCGGCGACCGATAGGAGCAGCAGCGTCGCGACGCGTGAGGCGGCGTGCAGTATGCGTTCAACGTTCACCAGCGTCGCCGCCGTCGCCGCCGCCGCCGCCACAAACAGCACCAGAAGGCAGACACCGCCGCCGCTGCCGCCGTCGCGACGCTGAGCACCCGAAGTGCACGTCAGTCAGACGCTCAGCAGCTGCTCTGCAGTGAGCACATTCTCATCGATGGTTGCCGCCCCCGATGGTTGGCGTGCAATCGCGATTTACATTCGCCGCTGGTGATAAGAAGTCGTCGTCCAACGTGTGCGATCATTCACTCGGTGGACGCGTGTGCGTGTGTGTGTTGCAGTTGTTATGTTCCCAGCCGTCGTCGCCGGCGTCGCCGTCACCGCATCCACCACCTCCACCCCCGCTGCCGCCGCCGTTATCGAACACATCCGCGTCGGGCAGCGGCATGAACTCTTCCTGCTGCATGCGCCACGTAAATCCGATTGCTGATCCGCCAGCTTCACATTCGACATACGCTTTATGTAAAATGTGCGAAGGTAAAACTCATCCCTTATTTGTGTCTTTCAACATGCACAAGATTACGAATGCGTTCGAAGGATAAATGATGTAAATAGTTTAACGCAACACAATCACATAGTTTAGGACTTTGAAACTCCGATAAAAGATTGCAGAATATAGCAGCAACTTGAAAGATCTGTTTCTGGCCAGTGGTATAGCGTGGTTGTCTGGCATTTTGCCGCCCACTAAATAAGATATTTCCATGTAAAATGTGGACCAATTCTCAAAAGTTACCTCTATTATTACTTGTGTGGCCATAATTGACAGGTTTTACGCCCGAGTGACGGACAAGTACGGGGAATACGCATCATACCGATTATCAACATTTTGCCGCCATTTAACGTGCCGGCCATTGCGCCCCCCACGCTACGCCACTGTTCCTGCCTGTCATGTTCGCCTGCCCGTTCTTTTAAAGATGCGATTTCTGCAGTCATCTTTACTGCTAAACTTACCTACACTGGTCAAAGTTGCCGTTTTAATTCTTTTTACAGGTGTCGGGAGAAAATCTCACAGGCGTAAATCGCACAGAGAATATGACACGTACCAAAATCCCACATGGAGATTTTTTTTTTTTTTAATAAAGAGGTTGAGGGCAAATGCACAAATGCACGACAGTCCCCCGCTGATGGGTGACCCATG
>JAOEHK010000004.1:582739-603190 GCA_025447835.1 Labidoglobus nevermanni
GAATGCGCACGGGAATGAATTTTCCATGCAATATCAAGTAGGCTGAGACAGCGGGGCACGACACTGCAAACCGATTGGTAACAGGTGGACGGGTAGATTTGCAAATAGTAGTAAAGCCCAAGCAACGCTGGGTACTCCACTAGTCCTGTATAAAAATCGAAGGAAGTATCATCTTCCGGAGATAAAGGTGGGAGGAGTTAGTGTGGGTTTCACTGACAAAGCCAAATATCTGGCTGTAATACTGGACAGGAAACTGACCTGGAACATGACTGGAACCCGTATCTAGAAGTTATCATTGGTTAGGCTAGAAGTGCCTTCTGGGTATGCTGTAAGCTCTTGGGGCGAAACTGTGGTCTTAAACCAAAGCTGATATTACATTGGTTGTATACAGCGATGGTCAAGCCAGTAGTAACCTATGCAACTTTTGTCTGGTGACCAAAGGCTCTCTAGCCCATAGGTTTCCAAACTATTGAGCTCTGCGCCCCCCTTATCGTGTTTCAAAACTATCACGCCCCCCCTAGGGCAATTGAACTTTTAATTCACATCACGGGCAACAAAATAATATACTGAACAGTAACATACTAGAAACGGATTATGGTTATATGTTATTACAAATATAATCACTAAGGGATGAAATATGAAAATCGCCTGTTTGCATCTGAAACTTAATACTGAAAACACTATTCTTATAGCCTACCTAGCCAAGTAGTCCACAGAATAATTTGAATAATAAAGGATTTTTAGATGATAAGAGAATTAATGTGAAGGGTGGTGCTGCATTGCTGCAACTAGCTTGGAAATTCTGGGCTGGAATGATGTCAGACTGCAACGCAGATCACTTTCCACATTCATGCTATTCTTTTGCTTTGATTTGATTAGAACGAAACAGGAAAATCTTCTTTCGCAGAGGTACGTAGAATAAATTTGAAAGTACTCACAGTTTGGGAAGCCATGCTCTAGGCCAGTGATTCCCAAAGTGGACAATATCGCCCCTGGGGGTCGATTTTGACTTGCAGGGGGTCGACGACAACGAAACAAGAAATTGGTGGTCGACGAGATGTCAATAGGGGTCGACGTAAGAGTAAAGCTAGCACGGGGAACACCCTGGCTCCTCGTCATTCGAAGATGGGTATTCCCCGTGTTTGTCCGCCAGCACGGTCTACGAGTACGAAAAAATCGTTAAAATTCGACCTTAAGGGGTCTATGAAATCTAAGAATATCGGCAAGGGGTCGACGGGGCAGATAAGTTTGGGAAACACTGCTCAAGACTGATATCAGTCATACACATATAGATAGATATATAATATGAAACAATTTATGTTGAACCATGATGTATTACACCTATTTGCAATTTCTTCTTCCCATCTCATAAGATGGCGACTTCCTTCCACTGTTTCCTGTTACCAGTTAGTCTCTCCCAGTTATCTATTCCCGCTGCCTTAAGGTCATTTCTAACTTGGTTGATCCACTTAGTCCTTGGTTTTTCTCTTGCTCTGTGTCCCACCTCCCACTGCAGTATATCATAGATTGCTTATCCACGTCCCGCTCTCCATATATTTCCTAACCATCCAACTCTTCTTAGAATAGCAATAGGTCTCGGTTTAACACTTATCCAAACTCTCAGCCGTCTAACTACTCGGTGGCTGAATGGTGACGTTGTTGCCTTCTGGGCCGTGTGTCCCGGGTTCGATCTCCAGCACATCGTTACCGTTCACTATCGAGTGGCCAGTGGAAAAAGTGTCAGTACGCGTCTTAGATTTAAGGCGGGTTGTACATCGCTCTTCCACGACTCAACAACCCAATTTCAATCCCTTCCTTCTAGATGGCAGTGTAGTCCATGCAATTCCGAGACGCAAACCTCGACCAGCATGATCCTCTGTGAATGCCTAACCGGGGAGTAGCTTCGGCTTCGGTTAGACTTCGGTCTAGGTATCACAGAGACATGTAATGCCGAGATGCAATCCCCGACCAGCATGAGCTCCTCTGCCAATCTCTCCTGTATCCTTCCTATGTAGGCACGTGGTAGTGTCGATTATGCAATGCCGAGTCCATCTCGACCAGCATGATCGCCTGCCATTCGCCATTCCTCCCTCAGCTTGCACAGTTGGGTGGATCGAGTAGCTCAACAGTAGTGCTTTTTTCTTTTTTCTACACATTGCGATATTGTGATTTGGTATGATTTGACGATTTGAAGATTTTGGTAAGATTTGAGACGTAACTCGGCAGCTCATTACGAGTATCATTCACAGCTTTCTGTAGTCTTCGATTCTGCTCAATATAAATATTCAACCTCAAGACCAGTGATTCCCAAAGTGGTTGATTTTGACATGCAGGGTGTCGACGACAACGAAACAAGAAATTGGGGGTCGTTGAGATGTCAATAGGGGTCGACGTAAGAGTAAAGCTATTAACATTTCATGGATGGATTGTGCCAAATCCCGTACTTGTAGACACTGCTGGCGAACAAGCACGGGGAACACCCTGGCTCCCTGTCACTCGAAGATGGGTATTCCCCGCGCTTATCCGCCAGCACGGTCTACGAGTACGAAAAAATCGTTAAAATTCGACCTTAAGGGGTCTATGAAATCTAACAATATCGGTAAGGGGTCGACGGGGCAAATAAGTTTGGGAAACACTGCTCTAGGCGAATGCCCAGCGGAGACATCAGGGCCTTCAGTGGCTGGCGTGCCTAGGGATGAGTGCTGCCATGCAGACAATCCCTATCGCAGTAATGGAGGTGTTTCTGGACCTACTTCCATTGCATAAGCAGGTTAAAAGAGAAGGTTTTATGGCAGCTCTACAAATGGGACTGGATAGTCTACGCCAGAGGGGCTGCTATTCACGGATTGTGGAACTAACAGAGGCACAAGTACGGGACACACCATTAGAGGGGATGTCTGTGGAATACGATGTTCGTAACCACCACACGACAATCGCGGGGTCTTCCCGAGAGGAGGCAATCGAGGCTTATTCCAATTGGCAGAGACTGTATATGTGGTGGTACACTGACGCATTGGTAACAGCAAGAGGTTCTTGACTAGGGTCCCAGATTGAGGGAGGCCATCCCGACTGGTCCTGGACCCTCCGTGCTGTAAACCGAGATCATGGGCATTGTCAGATGGGACCGGATTTGTATAGATAGGGATTACAAGAAGCAGCGCATCTGTATTTGTTCACATAGCAAACTGACCATTAAAATTATGAGTGAGCACAGCTTTGATATTACATAGCCTCCACAATGAACCAGTTGGCGTTCAACATTAACTTCTATTTAGTATGGGGACCGAGTCATGAAGATATCGGGGGCAATATGGAAGCCGGTCGTCTTGCGGGAGAGGCAGCTGCTATCCACATATCTGGGCCCTTCCCTACCTGCGGTCTATCACGAGAATACAGGAGGAAATATATGTCGGGATACCGCTGGGTACAAGCAAGCTAAATTGTTCCTGTCTTCATCCACCACCTTCCACATCCAGCTCTTCCTTCTCACGAAAGGAGAACTACTGGAGGTCACAGGCTTTCTCACTGGTCATTATCCGTTCAATTACTACCTGAGTAAGTTGGGACTTGTGGACTCGTCCCCTTGCAGAGTATTCGGAGAGGGGGCAGAAACGTCCCACCATATCCTATACCCGTGCATAGCGTTTTGTCGCAACCGGCAGCGCATATGGAAAAGGAGTAGGACGCCGCTAATCAAAAAACCCGTTGTAAATTTCTATATTTGTTTATATTTGCTCAATTTTGGTTAATTTCGAAAGCCAGAACTTCTTCAGTGTCATCAGTCATTTTTCCTCTATTATCTTCTCTTCCCATTTCATGTACGTCCATTCCAAAAATATCCTGCATATCGAAAGCTTTGTCAATAACTTCATCATAATTGATGATTTCTTTGTCATAGATTGTATTGCTGGCATTCGGTTCACTTTCATCGTCCGCCCTGTTCAAATTTTGAAATACTACTATGCTTCCGTTTTCTACGTGTAAATGATTGTCGTAATCGGATTTACGAGGCTCGGAAATGACGCAAATGCGTGTATGTATCCCGTATTCCCTTTCTCGTGGAGTGAGGGAATCGTGCGATCTGGGATTGCTTGGAATGCTCAGCGCCGTGCTCAATCGGCGAATGCGTTTTTTGCAAGCGTTAACACATCCGCCTAGCCACTCCGAGATGAGGGATGCAACACCTAATAAGAAGCCTCCACCCAGCAGGATAAACATTCCCTGCGTATCATCCAAAGATAAAGCACGATCTTCAATTTTCAAGCGCATTGTACCGGCGGAAGCCTGAAACATCGAAAAAGTCCAATTGGAAGGAGCGACTTCCGAATTTCTAGTCGGGTGCTCTTTGAGGTGGCAAGGAGTTTTACGAACATACTTGCAATAGTTTGCCAGTAGCACTTCGCATGATAGAAAACTCCACATCTCTACGTATTTTGATGAGAAATCCACTTTGGATGGCGTTCAGAATGCCCCGATTCAACGTGCTTTTATATACTGAGTTCTTCGGAAATAGGAAGGCGACTCCATACGGGGCGAAACAATTATTGCTCGTGTGGAGCAGGGCGCGCTTACTCCTGGGAAATAATAAATATTTATGGAAAGCGCAGGATGTCTACGGGGCGAACTTTACTGCGTCGTAAAATTCGTCCGTACTATGAAATCCAATTCGTCCCGGGAGCTAAGAAACGCGTACGACCAGAAGAACGCCGTGGTCACGTTCCGTAATCCAGCCTGAACGTTCGGCAAGTACTCCATGTCTTTGAATAACTTACCTGTACTTGAATCGGTGGAATTTGCGAACCAATACTGCCACCCACCTTTATCTGCAATTCCAATATACACCTTAATCTGTTAATAGGAAATGTGGGAAAAATCAGAATAGATGGATTGGGCTATCTTGTTAAACTTTTATGCGAAATAACTATAGATTACATACGTACCAAGTGTTCCTACTCGATAATGGCCTCGAATCAATTCTTCGGTAGTATCTACTGTATGAGGTTCCACTGGTAAGGTAACAAATGCGATAATGGAGCCCGTATAACATGCTGTAACGATAATCGTGAAGACCCAGTAAAAACCGACTAGGACACGGGTCGTGACCTTATCAGATTTGCCCCAGGATGTCGATCCCACGAAGGTGAAGCAGTTTGTAAAGGTTCCGAAGACGTACCAGAACATGTTCTCAATTTCTTCCGGATTCTTGATCAATGGCGCCAATGTTTGTTTATCAGACAGGACCAGCGGGAATATGGCGAATAAATAAATGGTCGTAATGGCTAACCACACACTCCAATGGAAGGGGCCGAATATGGCCCGGTACCTTGGAAGTGCAGTCGAAGTTAATGTTATAAACGCTGCACAGTCATGCGAATGCGCAAAAGACACATCTACAGCAGCAAATCTTTCGTTGGTAACATACACTCCGCCGATTCCCAGATTGGACCTTTTGTTTTCTACATCGAAGGTTACTGCTTCCCCAGACCTATTAGAAGGTAGACATATCGGTGGGACAGCGATAAATCAAAGTGCCTTTTATAGATATAATGGATTAGTACATACCCATACTTAATCACATCTTTAGATTCCCGAAAGTCTGTGGTGAAATTGTATTTATCAGAAAGTAAGTTTACGAGGCGAATTTCTATTCCATCCCAAGTAACATCTTCATTGGAGCCCAGTTGTTGTTTAACGACAAATGGTGGCTGGTGGGCCAGCGCAATAATAAACCTATGGCCAGAATAGCCATCTAACATCTTAACAGGAAATAGGTTTATGTGGCGCGTAAAATTGGCCCCTCGCCAAGAAGTCAGAACCACGGGCAAACTGCTGCCGATGCCATCCACGTACAACTTATGCGTGTACAGAATGAATGAGGATTCTACGCCAACATTAACGATTTTCTCCGATTGTGCTACAACCAGTAGGTTGACGAAAACGCGGGCATGTTCATGGGCGAGGAACTCGTACACTCTCCATTGCGAAGACCTGGCCACGATGACCACCCGGTTCTCAATCTGTTCCCCAATCACATCTTTGCTGCGCATCACGTCTGCCATAAACAAAATGTACGAAATACATGTATTTCCAGTACTCTTAATTATCTCTGGCACTTTGATCCGGTGATCGCTGGTAATCTGGCCATGCACGAAGGGCACTGGATAAAAGCGGAATAATTGCTCAAGAAGCAGGTTTTCGCCCTCCTCGACGATTTGATCATAGAGGATGATAGAGGAGCAGCCGGATAGGTGATTACTGGTGATGATGTTGATCAGCTTTACCAGAGAGGGCACTTGATCGAATTCCAAATTACGGCCATAAAATGCTTCCATCCACTTATCCGCCTGCGATTTTTCGTGCGATTTCTGTAGGGCGCGTTTTGTAAATGCGCAAATAGCAGGTGTGATTGCAATTGCAACCACTATCAGCATGGGGATTACTTTCACAACTAAGGGCATGGTCATTCTAATGATGTTTGGAATGGTAGCCGATACTTTTATTGTAGCTTCCAAGTGTAATAAGGTTTGAAATATTAAATACGAAGCAGGTGTTCTGCTATCATTCAATTTTCAATCAGAATTTCCATTTCGATGTGGCTATGATTAGGTTTTCATATTTATTTGATTTAACATCAATTCGAAAAGGAGAGAGAATATTGCTGAAAAGCTAATGCCAAAATTGGAACAAAAATATAGATGAAAAATCGAGTTAAATTTATTCCAGAAACAACATTCCAATTATTCAATGAATTTTCAAACCTCCATCGAAATCAGGTAGCGGATTTTTGGTATAGAGATAATACGATTTCGGGATAATTTACAATTGTTTCTCAGACATTGGTACAATGTTACTACTTAGTGTACATTTCCTAAAGTACACACTTACATTGTTTAAATTTACCCAAGATGTGCTCGGTTAGATCTTGTTATGGAGGCTTCCTGTGGTCATCATGTTGATTGCTACGTCGATTAATCCTAGGCACACACACGCAACTTCAATTTTGCTAGCCCAATTCAAGACTTATATATTCAATTAAGCAATTACGATAGTTTATCCCAATTGACGAATATGTACATTGTATCAGCTATATTCGTGATGTTACTAAGGTATGTGAATGCCAACGAACTGCAATAATCCAGGCCAGGCTAAGACACCTTAGTAACATCTGGCAACATCATGGTACGTAATATAAATATAAAAAATACATTAGCTTAAGAGTTTTAATAGTAGCGTCTACCATAGTCGGTGTATTGTTATGTGTGGGTGTTCTGTGTTGTGTTGGACAGTGTTGAATTGATATGGGAACGAGAGTGCGTGTCGAAAGTCCTAAACTAAATTGCTTATGGCAGGTGCTGACCACTGCAGTCATCGCCCGCGCGTCAATAATTTAAGAACTTAAGCCTTGATGCAAGTTATATATTTGCTTCCATCGCCCTGCTCACCCATGCACCTCCAGAGCTTAGTCTTCGATGTCATTGTCGATTCGGCTGCTGCGGATGCCTGTGTTGCCCGTCCACGGATAGATATCGGGGCAAGGTTGACAGGTGCGCATATACCTCACGCCGGATTTGTGCCATAAATTGCACACTTTAGGATTATTGCAACGCTTTGGTCGATCCTGGATAAATGTGGAGTTCAAACAAACATTTCAGAACACTGCACCTGAATATGCGCTTACAGAGTAATTGCACTGGAACGGCTGGAAACTGTTAATGCGCGATAAGGGCGTCGGATCGCGAACCCATTGGATCGCCTGCCAGTTGGTCACCAGGAACACATCCTTCATTTGATTAATGGCGTCCAGGAAGCTGATGAAGCCTGCTTTATGGTGAGGCTGTGTGAACCATGCAGCGTGATAAAAGAGACCGAACGGGGCTCTGTTGGTCGTATAGTGGCGTTCAAAGTTCTTCATTAGCATCTTGTAAACACCGTCAGGTTCGCTCGGATTACTACATGCATCACCCATCGAACAACGGCCTCCATTCAAGTCTTGCCACATTACCATAGGCACTTCCCACACTCCGGGATAAGATCTAGTTGGACATGGTGGGATCATACAGTCGTGGAAGAGTTTATAGTCCAAGGTATAGGGCCAGCTGGGTGGTTTGTTCTCGTAAATTGGCATTGATGAGTCGTAGGTGAAGTTTGAGTCGTATAACATTTTGAACATTTTGTTACCGCCCACCTACCAGGAAGTCAATTAAATTCCGGTATGCATTAATTTGTTCGTGACCACTCACAGACAAGAATGGAGCTCGCATACCACGAACATCTTCAAGCTTCACACCTCCATATGCTGAGAGAATCTCTCGTTGACCGGCCACTTCTCTGGTCCACTTCTTTTGGGAGAATTGCTCTCCGAAACTATGCCTGTGGTATAATTACTCAGTGCAATATAACGAATATCGTGCATAGAATTAATATCCATGTCAGCCCCAAGAAAAGTTACAGGGAAGTGAAAGAAGAAGCAAATTGGTAGATTTGTTAATGCGGCTAATTATGTCAAATTGCATTGGTTCTAAACGGAACAAATGAAATTTTCTTGTTCAAACTACAAGATAAGCATATTTTTGGTGCACTTCTACGCTTCTGGTGCATCTACTCCGAACGGTTCCACTTGCAGTGTGCAATTCAGCCATTGACTTACGACACAGTGTGCGAGGCCATTTCGTGTCCATCGGAATAGAGGTTCTGCACTTGGCTGTAATCAGTCCACTCGTGGGACACGTAGAACGTGGCCGAAATGGGACAACCGTTGGGGTTAACACGACCCTTTTCGAAGAGGTCGCTGTACAAGCCTTTGTTGAGGTCATTTACCGAATCGTCGAAGGTCATGAGAACGATTTGGGGGACTTGTTCGACGGGTATGTCGCCTGAATAGTTAGTAATGCAATCATATGAGAAAAACACAATGCAGAAGAGCAGTTGAGCAACACAGAGAGAAAAGGACGCATTAGTTTAGCAAGTTTAGCGGCGGCGCTGGCGAAGAGGCTATAGGTCAAGATGGCGACTTACGACACTGTGTGCGACGCCATTTCGTGGCCGTCTGCGTACAGATTCTGCACCTGACTGTAATCGGTCCATTCGTGCGACACGTAGAATGTCGCAGAAATCGGACATCCATTCGGATTCGTGCGCCCATTCTCGAACAGCTCAGTATAGTATAATTTATTCAAATCATTGATGGCATCGTCAAATGTCATCAGTACTAATTGGGGTACTTCCTCAGCGGGCAGGTCTCCTATTCACGTTGCAAATGCTTTATGAATCTTCGATGTATACTTTTTGCAGAAACTCTAATTGAGTTTGAATGCTTTTCTCACCTGGTATCTCTTTTCCGCCGCAGCTGCAATCGGGGATGAGGCAGACATCTTTGCGGCACTTGGCAGCGGTTTTATCGGGTTGGGGTTGCGGATAAATGCTACCTGGGCGGTGGGGTGGAAAGCGATAGATGTCCACGAATTCCGCAGCTTTGGAAACAATCGCAGTGGACGGTTTGAGGGTTGGCCTTGATCGCCTACGAAATGAAACGAGTATTGGTGCCGTTTGGATTAAGGTCCAAGCAAGGCAACTTACGATGGAGGAGTTCCTCGATTCGGCACTGATTCAGCTACATTATTCACCACTACATTGCTGGTGGTGTAATGAGCTGAACCACGTGTTCTTGTTTGCAGTTGGTTTCTGCAAGCAAGTAATGCATTCGAAGGTCAGAAATACCATTGCTAGTGTTCTAGGGTGTTAGGTATATAATAGAAGTGCAAATCCGCATCCCCCGAATGCCCAAAATGCAATCAATGCCTTTTCGATACAGCGTTGCAGAATCGCAAAATTACCGATGTAACCATCTACAGCAATGCATGCAGCATTCAAATGTTTAGTTTTCTGGGATCAAAACTTCCGCCAACCGAGCATTCTATTATGAGCTTGACGCTATTCTCATCTTCTACTGCGTACGAGGACTGGTGGGTGGCTTGGTTAAATACACTGTGCAATTACTGATAATATGCATGACAATGCGAGCAATTAATGTACGTAAGGTGCTCCTGATGCGGGGATCGATGGATTGTTCTTAAGGAGGAACAGATACTGTATGCCTACAAGTTTCTGTAGGTGTTCCAAGTCGTTGGGAACTTGTGCGTCTTATTGGCACTCGTCAGTACATGTCATATATCGTAATCGAAGTGCCTTAGATAGTTCGGAGGACTGAGTTGAACGTGAAAGCAAACAGGGTAACAATAAAGGGTCATTGAATATAGTGCAAAATAGAAAATGCTCATCAATGCGTAAACGTCGTAATGATGATGGCATCGACTGCGATAACTCGAAGTGAATGTTCTGGGCAGTGAACATGGTGTGATGGGATGGTGGGCAATGCGTTTGGCGTATTAACACATGCAATCTTGCAGCTTATCAGGTTAACATGTGAACACAAGTACCTCTGCTTAATTTCGTTGCATTTAGTGTTTGGCGTTTCGTTCTCAATACATTTCGACAATTGGCGACGCGATCCACCGGCTCCGGCAATCAGCTTAATCGCAGCGTTCACCCGGGATACCCGTGCGGGACTCGAGGTGATCGTGGTGAGTGTAGGATCCGAGGTAGTGAGTTGCTGGGCGGGCGTACGTACAGGTAGGGGCGGTTTCAATTTGTAGGTCGGGAGCTGGTCGGGTTCGAGTTTAATCTCATCGTCGGGGTCCCGTATCAGTTGATGTAGTTTGGGCACCTCCACCGTGTTATGGATAGCTTTAAGATTAGTCGGTAGGGAGTCGCTGAGAGTTGGGTAAGTTGGTTCCACATAATGGCGATAATTCGTAGCTATGAATTGTACCGTTGTGCCCGTCGATGGCGAAACGCGTTGAGGGAAAGTTGCGGTTGATGGTTGGAGAAAGACCGGAGCGATTGGGGTCGTTGTAGTCGAGCTGGTGGTTGCCCTGGATGTAGTTAGAGGAGGTGCACTGGCAGTGGGAAGAGGGACATTAACAGTGTAGCGGTAGGTCGTAATGTCCACGGGAAAGAACGCACCCGGATATTTGACCTTGCCACGATCTACCAACTGACTCGTGGGTTCAACGCGATTCAGTTTTACTGCCTCATTGGGCTCAGCATTGTCATCCGAATAATACTTTTCATTGCCTGCGAAAATAGTATTGATCGCAATTGGATTGATGAACTTCCGAATAGTTCTGATTTCTTTCGATTGTAGAGCATTTGCACCGGTGCGATGATTGCCAGCGTTTACTGTTAGATTCGCACTCTTCTGGATAAACTTCGGTGGGGCGTAGGTGGTAGAGGAGCGTAATTTGGATACCGGAGGATCGGAGTCGGGACGAGCAGGACGCCCACCCCGAATATAGTAAATTTTGCGTTTCAGATACTCGGATGGTTGCGGAGTCCTCTTATCGAGACTCGAGAATGTATTGGTTAAGTATGCGTACGATTTGGTTCGAGAGGGTACGGCGGAGGACATTGTGGATGGGGCGGCAAAGGGCGCCGGCTGATTAACGACCGCGGAGCGGATGGGCGCAACTTGGCTGTGGTCAGATATCGTGTCTGGATGGTACTTGGGTCTATACGTCACGGGCGCAGTGGGCTCCACTGTTTTGGAGTGACTTGTTGCGGTAGCTACGGGTGAGTGGCGGGAGGCGGATGATGATTGCTGTGACAATGGCAGAGCGTGGCTAGGGTTTTCCGGTAATGTATTAGGTGGTAATGACTGTGCTCGTGTTTGATTCGCATTGGACGTGACAGGCGATCTGTTAAAATAAATGGCACACCTATTACAGTCTCTCCTCTTGTCTGTACAAAATCAACAAAGAGCAATAGAACACCTAATAGGTGAAGGGTCACGAGGCGAAGAGTGGCGGGAAGTGTCTTGTGCATGTGACATTTGACTGATACTACATCGGACACCACCATATTGATTCTTCCAGGGGAGAATCATTTGGGGTGTAATGGGCCAATTAGAATACCAATTTTCGATTGCATATTCGATGAAATCAACGATATATGTAGATTTATTTGAATTTGCATGTAGTACCTGGCCATGGTTGCTGTGCTCGTTAGTGTAGGAGTAACAGGGCTTGAGCTGGTCGTGACCTCAGCGGAATTTTGGACAGGATTGTCTTCGCTTTGGTTGGTCCTGGATTGTACAATAGATATAATCAACTGTCATATTAATATAAACACAAACAGAAAGTGTACTGCCATACGATTATTCACTTTCGATCCCTAGTGGGTGGACTTAAAATGTATACTTACCTTGTTATCTGCTGCCTAGATGGTTGTCTATAGCTTTGCTCATCGATCTGTAAGGGTAGGTTTTCTGTGGAATTGTAGCTGCTTGTGATAGGGGTGTGCTTTACCTGTCCGAAACCATTGTCATCGTTATAATCCGATACAGATGGCTGTTGGTAAATGTCTTGCGAGTTGTAGTTGGGCACGTACGCATTGCCGCCACGTTTAGGCTCATCCGTGCTGGATGGCTGCTGAAGAGTGGTGGAAGCTCCCCGATACGTGTTTTGGCCGTGATTGTTATTGCCGTTCTGGTACTGATGGGAATAATCAACATCGCGATACAGTTCCACGTCGTCGTCGTATAAATTGTAGTACGACTCGAATTGGGACGGCTCGTAATGGCGGCTGCCGTTGTAAAGCGCCCTTGTCGACGCTGTTACCGACTGGGATTGTTGGGATGGACCGGCACTGGTCACTTCCACCCTGTGATAGTAGCAAATGAACCCCGAATGAATATGTGCTGGCAATCATGAATGATCAATACTCAATCCAATGATCTACAATAGTTTGACTAATGGCGCGGTTTTCAGCCATTATTTGGAAAGCAATTTCATGGATGGCTTGTAAGCATGATTGGGAAGTAGTCGCTCTGTTCAACTATCCGCAATCGTGAACCGTTAACAATAGACATTCGTGGATTTGAAGGCAAGAAAGTGAATGATGAAGGCATTGGCATCGATTTTAAATATTTAACTTTGTAGACTTGCTGTGGTCTTAAATTGTCCAATTTCACACCGTTTAGCAGGTGCAGTTTCTTTATGCTTGGTTGACTTCAGGTGGCAACATTGTGCTATGGCCACAGTTAGAAAGAAAATAAGGACCTTACAGCAAAACGTCCTGTAAATGGACGAGAAAATTCCAATAGGACCATTACCTCTGCGCATTTGAGTTATCTCTGTCAGTAATAATATTATTCGAAATCAGTCGAGTCCTTGTCGTGTCTTTGCCAGGTGTTCGTGGCGTCGTCCTTGTCGTCCTTGTCCTTGTCCTTGGAAATGGTTTACTAGTCGCCGTGACCGTCATCCTTGTCATAGTCGTCGAAATCGTTGGCGTCATCTTCTTCGTCATAGGGATTGTAGGAACATACCTAACATAGGAATTGAATGGGCTCGTTGATGGGGGTTTAATGGTACTACTGGTTGTATAGTAACCAGAAGGACGCAACGTGGTCGTGAAATTATTCATTCTCTGTGCATTGTAGCGCGCCGAAAACTTTTGCATCATTTCAGACTTTTCCGGGTACACGTACTCTTCGTAGTCATCGTAGTAATACTCCTCATCATCCAGCAATGCAGCTGGTGGTTGCAAATCTGACGCATTTTTCATACTTGTAATCATTCTGTTACCGTCAGGCACGTCGTCTTCGTACTCGTCCTCATCGTAGTAGTAGTAGTAGTCGTCATTGAAATTTTCGCGTGCCTGGTGATATAACGGGCGAGTAGTGGTGAAATGGGTGATGAGCGTATGATTGATTTTCGCCTGATGAACTTCGCGAATCTTGGCAAGGATCTCATCCAGCGTTAGTCGCGGTGGCGGCGAGAGAAATTCGGGTTTGATGCCATTTTCCGGATCATCGAGCGTCGTCCTATTAGACTTTTTCATCGCGGCAGTTTCCCTGAGTTTTCCCCCGGCTGGATTATGTCTGGATTTGTTCAATTCGCGATTTTCATTCTGAGAATGTCTGCTTGGACTAATAACAGGCATTATTGCGTGGGGGGCATTTAAATACTGAAATTTGTTCTGCTTCCTGTCGAGGTCGATGGGATACGGAGGTGTACCTTTCAATTCAAAGGGAATATATGTGCGCAATTCTTTCTGGTTAGACGCTTGGAAGTTTTGAGGATAATTGGGTCTATATAGCCTTGGCATTTGGTAATCGGGATAAGGACGTGGCAATGAGGTAAACGACATTTTACCTTGCCACGGCGTCGTGTCAAGTGTCGGTGCGCGTTGCAGAAGACTGTAATCAGTTGGATATGGCTATCGTCAAGAAGGTTCGCTGAATTAATATCACCTTAGTATACCTGCGGGGCGTCTGTCTTTTGCGCCGTTTGAACGCATTCGTCACAACTGGGTCGTCTATGTCTCTGTAGGGTAATGGAATTTTGATAGCAGTCGAAACAAAATGGTTGCCAAATTCAAAATAAGGAAACAACGACGGGTAGTTGTAATTGTTAATTTGTACCTGTACGGTTGAACCGATAGCGATTGCTGTTGTCCGGTGCCGAAGGAAATAATACCAATTTTCTCGCTGCGACCGCTGTAGGTCTGCGCAAGGAAGAATAATGTGAAGTTAAAGCAATCGGAATTAATGGCGACGGCCAAGCACTTACTGGAATTGCGTTGGAATTGCGCAAACCATCACGATCTCGTTGGACTTGGCCGATGGTCGATGGTTGACCGCGATAGACGCGCTGTTGCCGATCGTTTTCGATCTCTTCGGCAGGCGGAAGTGTTTCCTCCGCATCCTCGTATAATTGCTGTTGCTGCCATGAAAGGGGAGCGCATGTGTTCATCAATACCATGACTGATTTTCACCATACCATCATCGATCCTACCTTGATGATCTCCTGCTGCTGGTTGTTATGCTGCAGCTGCCGGGGTTGCCCGCGAGATGTCACGACGGGCGCGGGCGGTGGGGGTGGAGGAGGCGGGGTGTAGCGACTGCGCTGTGCGTTGCTGGGGGCGGCGGTGGCGCTCACCGTCGACGAGCTTCCCTCGCCCCCACTCGCGTCGCAGCCGACATTGCGGGGCCAATCGCAGGTTTGCAGCTCGTGGCTGTACATTAGCCCTCCGGTGCAGGACTCCAGCAGGGCCCCGCCGAACACGCACACGTAGTACTGGGTGCAATCGGTTGGGTGGGGGTAGTACCCGAACTCTTCGGGACAATCGAAATGGACGCCAGCCTTCACTTCGGTAGATACCGACTGTGTTCGTGCTACCTTTCGCTGTGCTGAGCATGATCCTGCTGAAAATGGACATGCAAATTAGACTACTCTTCTTTTTTTCCCTTTAGGTACTGATGCAGGGGCGACAATGGTCAAGAGATTTCCAGGACGGCTAAGAACAGCCATAGAACAGAAATACGACGTTAAAATATCTAGCAAATTTAGTAAGCAGCTATAGACGCATTCACAAACTAACAACCATTGTATATTCTTGGTAAATGCTTGCATAATATTTACATTAGTGTTATTGCGCATTAAATAGAAAACAATGACAAAAATATAGCTAAATTCTCGGGTATCTTCATCTTTTTTCTGCGTTAAAATTAATTACCGTGAGATGATGTGCGTGCGTTGTTTTCATGCAATATTGTAGCTGTTGGTTTATGAAATTGAGTTGCTTGTGATTATTAATAAGAGTCTACGAAAGAGGCTACGATGAAATGTGTGTTAAAGCTCCTACTAGGACTCAGCAAGCACTTGGACATATTGGCTCTCTATGAATATCCGCTTAACCATATTCTGCGAGAATGTGTCTACTAAGGGAGTAACAGAAGGTAACTTCAGGGAAGGACGTATAAAACCCAGGAAATGTGGCGAAAATTTTTGTAATGGATTTCCTTGAAGATATGACTAGACCAGGGGAATAATTGGTAGGTCATCTATAGGAAGTTGCGAGATATCCTGAATGAACGGTAATATATTACATAATGATCAATCGGCCTTTGCCCTGTTTCTTAGCAAGCAATGTAAATGTTACCCCGACATACGAGTATTTTGAGATACGAGCCGCCGAGCGAGCAATATTTTGCTTTGAGAAAAGATTTGAGATATGAGTAGTCGCAGGACCTAAACCTCTGCATGGAAGAAGCTATGGTCTGAGGCTGTAGTTGAAATGGTCTTCGAAGGAGAACCCAAACCCGAAGTGTCAGTGGTGGTTTAACGGAAAATTAGTTTGGGAGATTAGCCAGAGATAGAGGAGGGTATCTCTACAAGAGATATAAAGGAGATCTTGGGAATGTGGGAGAAAGTTGTAGTTTGTGGATAAAAATCACCCGGAAATGTTGCAAGTGGTCGTGCATTTGAGGTATTTGACTTATTTCCGCAATTTTCTGAAAGGGAGGAAGAAACAAACCTCCTTGTTTTTAGATACGAGCTATTTGATATACGAGCAAGGTTACAGAACGAATTAAACTCGTATGTTGAGGTACCACTGTATATGTCCACTATCCGCTATACCGCTCTTCGGGGTGTGGGGTTTCGTAGAAGATCGGACTGCAATCGTCTTTTTCCACTGGACGCTCGGTAGCCTTTTCATTATGGCGGCATTATGTACGATGCAGACCACAATGCATTTTTAACTACAACGCCCTTCCAGGGATTGAATCCAACATTTTCCGTATCGCAACTCAATAGTTTGACTACCCGGCTACCGAGTGGTTAAGCCAGCAATAACTAAACATAAATCTCAATCAGTTAGATTTCGATGCAAAATGTAGAATGCACTAAGAATGCACATATTTGCTTATTCAGCTAATCGCATTGAGCCAGGCAATGCGTAGGAGATAAAGGTTACTAGGTCAGAATCGCCACTATACAGAACAGTGCAAATCGCCCGTATCAATCGAAGTTATGCATGCGAGCAGATAAATTTTATGAGCACCATGTATCAGCGGATACGTACATGACTGACATTAATTAGTCTCAGATGGCTGTTAGCCAAACACGCCTTATTAGTCACTCATGTTATTTATCTCATATCATTGCAAGAAAAACAATTTGCCGCCATTGCGGATTGGTCAAACGGCAGTACATTGACTGCTTTAAAGCGTATAGTGTGAACGGTATTAATTGCAATCCATACCTACAACAATTGCCAACACAACTTGCCAGCAAAGTCGTAAGAAGTTTGCAACATGCCGTAAATTATTCCCAAGAGCGATTGCAATTGCTGGAACACCATGGATTAACTAGCTAAGAATGGTTGTGCACTTTTAAATTATAGAATAGAAGAAGGAACTTTTATATTTCTGCGGCAAAAAGGACAATATAATGTTGGTTAATTGATGCAAAAACGTTCGTGTAAAGAACAATCAGAAGTATGAGGTGAAGTAGCACTGCGGTATATATATAGATTGAAAGAGAATCGCGAGTTCTTAGCGTGCACCTAGAAAGATATAAGAAAACTGTCGACGCATATTCAGGTCATAATTGTTGATCGGCGTTCGTTGACTTTCTGTTATATAAGCACGGCTCGCTAGTCTACATTAACAATTAATTGATATGCACACGCGAATGAGTCAACTAATCAACGCGTGAATTTGCGTGCGAAGTTTCACGGCGACACACGAGGAGTTACGACATGGCGGTCTAAGGATAGAATCGACTCTCACATTGAAGGGTATGAGAAGGAGAGGGGACATATTCCCATTTGACCTACAGATAACGATATTTATCCTCCGTAGGAAGGAAACACTGCAGGAAATAGTTAGAGAATGAATATGCGTGGTATAAAAGTAGGATATACAGGAGTGGGATGTAAACGTATCACGTTTTTCCAGTTTCAAGGTATTACGACTGACCGGATGAATATAAATGTATTAAAAATACATTAGGATGAAGAAAATAGGATTATGTATGCATATATCCATACTGATTTTATTGCCGCGTAATTGTAATCAAGGTAAAGATTAATGAAAAGCTGGAGGCAGCATATTTAACGGAAAAGAGAATGTATAGAGGAGCGATATGTTTGAACGCAGAAAATCGTTGCAATTATGACAATTTGGCTATAAATGTACTGAAATCAGTTCACAATTGCAATTATTGAAAGCCCATGGTACTTTCTTCTTTCGCCTTGTACGCCGAGTACTTCTTTACGTTGTTGGCGCAAGTTTCACTGGCGGTCATGATGCAGGTCAACGGCAAACCTAGTTGAAACAGTCATTAATTGGAGTTTGGAAGTAGGTTGTCTAGGCTGATCACGAAATCGTAATTCGAACTAAACTTTGCGGAGTATTTAATTTGCGAAATGTTACATTTCACATCAACTTGAGAAGAATCGTCAAATATGTTGAATATGTTTACAACTATGTAGTCTGTAAATTCGTCTTGCATGTTATATTACATTTTTCTACGAAGTAAATTTAACGTGTTCTGTATTGGCATTATAAATTTGAAATTCAAAGTCCAAAATGATGTAATTCGTAAAGGTTGCAAAAAATCTTATGCAAAATTAATGTTAGTAGCTCGGTTATAATTTCAATATGTTCTTTTCTTGTCCTTGACGTTTACTTGCCATTTCATGCATAATCTCGAGCAACACTTCAGTCATATCCATTGGAATTGATTTATTGCACAATATATATGCTTAGAGCTTCGCAAAACTATTCCAAAATACATTACATTGCTTAGAAATACATATTTACTATCAACTGTACATACATTCATATATAGCTTCAACTTTTTGAAAACGTCGTTTTTTAGATTTATTTCATATTATTGCTAAATGTTCTTGCAAGAGAACGCAATTGTAAGTTGTTACTTTCACAGCATGTAATTCCGGTAAACGTAAATCAGGTGAACTCATTAACTGAGCGTCTTGTATATGCACACGTGCCTAGTTAAGTAATAATTGCAAATGCAAATTAAGGTTGAATACAAGTGAAGTGAACTGATTTTGTCTTTATACTGCTTTTTCATCTTTTGCTATCATTTCTACGCATGATTTAAATGAGCTAAATTGCTATTCCAATTAAGTTGTCATCGACTTAGTTAATCCTCCGAAATTATTAAGGAAGCAACGCAATTAGCGATTTATCGTCGCTGCTTGGCAACGGAGGGAGACGCATGCGCAGAAGACCGACGTCGATCGTGATTGCAGTGCCGTTTATCATGAAAAGTGTTATTTTTTCGCTATAACTTTCGAACCATGAGGTTTTGCAATTTTTCTTTACGCTATCGATGTCCCAGGAGTACAGGGAACATGCGCAGTATTTTATTTCAATCGAATTATTTGTATTTTGGGAGTAAATCAAGGACACACAGGAACATGGACAGACGAACTGACACATTCATTTTTATATACAAAACTACTGGAGTACCCAGCGTTGCTTAGCCTTTACTACTATTTGTACATCTACCCGTCCGTCTGTTCTGCCTCTAACTGAGGAATGCTTCGCCTTTGCTGTTGAATGCTCCATGAAGGCACATGCATACCACGTTCCTGGCGACTTCGTGAGGTCTTGCGCTTAGTGGTAAATATCTTAAACAAAGTCGCCCGCGACACCTCCGGAAACTGTGTGCAGAGCCCGTTCATCGTGTGCCCATGGTCCTCATGAAGCTTCGTCTGCACGCGTCCAGTTAAATCGTCGGTGACCACACCCGGACGGCTTGGGAATATAGCCAAGGTTATTAATTATTGGGAATTTTATTAACTTCTTGCTTGATATTAGTCGAAAAGAGGTTATGTTTGAACTCTTCTCATTTCTGCCACCATTCCAGATCCAGAAACCTACGTGGAGGTTTTCAATGTTTAGTTCACAACTACAAATTTGCACATCTACCCGTCCATGTGTTAGTAATCGGTTTGCAGTGTCATGCCCCGCTCAGCCTACTTGGTATGGCATGGAAAATTTATTCCCGTGCGCATTCGGTCGGTAACAATCGTTGCTTGGCAATGGACGACGACGCTTGCGCAGTAGACTGTATTCGATTCTGTATTGCCGTGCCGTTTGTCGTGAAAAGTGTTGGTTTTTCCGCTATAACTTTGGAACAATGAGGTTCTTCCAATTTTCCTTTCCGTTAGCGGTGTCCCAGAAGTACACGGAACAGTATTACATTTCCATTGAATAGTTTTTATTTTAGGAGCAAATCGAAGACACACACACAAACATATACATTCATTTTTATATATAGAGACAAGAGGAAATCTCCCCGGCGTTGCCCGGGGTAATCTCAAATTAAAACTCCCGATTTTAAATATATCCCGATTTTAGGAGCATTGACCCGGTATTTAGAAATGTCCCGATTTCCGCGGGACAGTACCGCTATTTAGAGAACTTCCTCTTTTTTAGAAATGTCCCGATTTTGTCGGATCAATCCCGTTCTTTTTGTAGGAATTCCCCGCTTAACGAGGGGTTACGTGAATTTTTGGGACTTATTAACATTATTTATTTACGTCATCGTATTGTAACGAAATCGTTTAATTTAA
>JAOEHK010000004.1:634458-646851 GCA_025447835.1 Labidoglobus nevermanni
TACTTTTATAGGGGGTCGATGGAGATCCCGAAAAATTATATAGGGGTCGACGTTCAAAAAAGTTTGGCGACCCCTGTTCTAGACGATGAGACGTTCAATCCGAGGTAACCCCACCACATCACCTGGCTGGAGGGATAGGACCTATATAAGAGAAGATGCACTATGAGCCCAAGGGCCCCTAAGGGATTATATTGTTTCACTGCGATTTTTTACTTCTGCTGTTAAAAATGAACTAAAATTCAACAAGTTGGTAATGAAATTTTGATAATTTATTGTATTGAGTTGTGTCAACATGGAAAAGTACAAATATTGCAGTACACCAACATGTGCTAAACTGGAATTAATACTTAATTCAGCATTCAACCAGCTGGTTCTTTTCTCGATTTTCAAATTGTCTCCTATTTAATTCGATTCGTCCTAAAATTTGCCAAGTTCTTGGAAGCCAATAATCTAGGGAATTTATGAATAAACGGCTTCTTCGTTGGAAACACAGCCCGGAATAGGTTCCCTTTGCCGGTGACAGGAAGGAAACGCTCCGAAACGAGAAAGACGAAATGCAATAAGGAAAGCATGCAGTTAATTTAATTGTATATTGAAAAGTTTTGCACCATACAGATTTTTGTTTAATTAGAGATTTGATGATAATAAATTCATTTTAAAATTCATTTAAATTTTTGCTTGGTTTTGTTTCCTTTGTGTCCATTTCATTCATTGCTACTTAACAGATCAAAGGGACAGTCTTCGTATGTTTGCTTAGTTTGTTCTCCTCACGCTCCCCTGCTTCGTCATTACTTCTCTTCAACTCATTTACTTCTTCGTCCGCCATTGCGAACGCGTTCCTTTTGCCGTTCGCCTCTTCCCCGCGCTGCAATGCTTTGCGCCTCATCATGGCGGATGCATTTGATTAAAATTGTTCTAAGTAAAATGATGAATGGCTGCTTGACCGCTCCTTTTATCGCGCGCCCTTCCTCCTTACTAGGATACACATCTTCGCTACACGTGTAAATATTCCGTAAATTGTAAATATGTCTGCAAAGTCGTTAAATGCATTCGGGATGCATTCGATTTTCCAATTTCCGGCTGAGAGTGAGTTAGAGAATCCGTTCTGTTAAGCTATGACATTTTCGTTAGACTTATGATTGTTCCAATTGCATTGTGTCAATTTCCATTACGTCATCAGCTCGATTGATAATCAAAACATATGCCTACTTTTTGTTTAAGTTGACTAACAACAACTAACGTCAATTAGGTAGTTTTTTTTTGTTCTGCTTGCATTACATTTTAATAGTTAGCTTTACTCTTCATTGTAATATAACTTGAAATTGGAATATGCATAATTAAGATAGAGATTCAAATTGATTAGAGAGCAAATTGATGCTGGCGATTACAAATTATTTGCTGGAATCAAGTTACTTAATGCGCACCTTATCTAGGCGCCACTACTATCACTACGTGATAGGTGATGAGAAAACATTACAATTATACACACAATCATCACAATCAATAATGACACTGGACAATAAGCAATAATAGGGCGTGTGTGTTTGTCTCTGTGCAAGATTAAGAAATTGTCGAAAATCATTGCACAATCGTACACAATGGAATAATATTGGGATTATTGGCTATTGCCCGAATAAATACATACAATCCAATAGTTTATGACAAGTACAACTAAGTGCGTCGTTGCCTAGCAACGCGCAATAATTGAATAACTGCGAATGCTGCTGAATTGAAGCCTAAGTAATTATAAGTACGTGTGTCAATCTATGCGTAATAATGATGGCAAAGAATAGACGAATAGATGGCGAGAGTAAGGATCGATTAAGAGACGAAGAGAGCATGGAATTGTCGCTCGACCTCACTCCTAACTATAGAATGTCGAATCATAGCTCGATGATCAACGTATGCAAGAAACATTTAATCTTAATCAACACCTCTGTTATCGTACGCTTTGTGTACAAATGGTTGGCATACAGTGGGCTAAACCTCCGCTTTTCTTCACGCCTTTGCCAGCTTAGTGCCAGTATCGCTGGTTGCCTATTAAAATGTGGCTGTGTGTGTGTGTGTGTTGAGCGTGCACCTGGTTATCAAGCTCAAGCTTTTGCAAGTCACGCTTTCTTGATATGTCGCTACACATGCGCAGACGTAGGCCATCGAAATCGGCAAGCCAGCCACCCTTATTTCGCTCTGCGCGCCCTTTTAACGTCACGTGTGTGTGTGTGCAGTGCGCGTGCGCGTCGTTTGTTCGCATGTGTGCTTTCAGTTGTCTTCTTCGTTTCCGGATAAAAGATGTCGTACAAACGTTGCCACTTACGCTAAAGCTAGGTATGTATATTGTAATAAGAACTTTCTTATAGTAAGTTATTGCATGAATTACAGTTTTATGAGGTACTGTACTTCCTAATAATTATAACCTCTGTACATATAACTTTTGCACTCGTTTATATAATAATTATAACCACCATTATCAATTTTTTGGTTTATGAAAACAGATAGAATATATATATTATTTATGTATTACGCCTATATATATATATATGTGTAAGAATACACACACATAGTATTTGGGGGGGATGAAGATATAAGTATGTATATAGAATAGTCAGTGGTTGTCTGCTCTTCAATCATCGCAATCCTCATAATTTTCGTCATCATCATCATCATCATCCTCATCATCATTATCATCATCATCATCAACGCACCTTCAATAACTAGTTACTTCATCAATAAATGGAATGCATCTCGTCGCAACAATATTTGAGCTATGGCCGCGACATGCGCGTCGGCGCGTGACTGGAGCGCGCCCTCTCTAGGCGGGCGGCGCAAGTACGCGCAATGGCGGCGACAATGGCGCGAGCGCCCCCTTTCCGCGCGCACGCACATCTGCGTTCCGCTTAAAATTGCCATCACATTGTTCTGTATAGGTTTTGTATATATATTAAATAGTATCAATTTGGGTGCAACAAGCATCCGTGTCGCAGCGGTGGCGGGGGGTGTGGGGCGCCATCTGTCGCCGCTGCAACTACACACTGAGCGAACGTAGCCCGTAGGAGGAATGTGACTATGGTACACGTAGGCGGGGATTGGCGGCGCTTTCGCGCGCTACCGACAGATGGCGCCGACGGCGTCAGCGCGATCGACACCACAGATGGCGATAGGCGCAGTGCGCTGATCAGGATCGACTCGCGTCCGCGTATTCGTCGCGCAATAATAGTAAGAATCGTCGTAAACAAGCATGTTCTGCTGCTGCATTGTAATTAGTAATTAGCAATTAGTTTAAAAATGCGTTATAGACATCTCAATGATCAACGGCTTGTAGTCATCGGTCAAACAATGTGTTTGTTTGTTTGCCTCTGCCTTTCTTCAATCGTTGTTCGGAGATTCATTTCGGATTCGGATTCGATTCGTCTACGAGTGTTGTCAACGTTAGGCCTTCACCTTCGCCTTGCTTTCTGCTCCTAGGTGCTTACACTAGTCGCCTATAAATGCTTAACAATACTAGCCGCTAGAAACTCCGCTTCGGTTGCTTTGTGCTCAATGTCCAACCACCGAGCTGTCAGGACAGAATCACATAAGACGTCATCACATGGACATAATCACATAAAGACGAAATCACATGTGCCAAAATCACATATTTGTACTTTTTTCAAATTAAGTTTAGGAAAAAGAGCCATTTGCTTTAAATAAAATAGGTTCTTATGAAGACCATGATCCATTATTCAGTATTCAACTTGAAACCATAACCAATCTGCATCCGAATTTATTGCAAGGACTAGAAATTGTTCATCCAACTGTTTGGACATTTGTGGATAGAATCGTGGAGGAATTGTCCTTTCAACACACGTTTTAAATATTTAAATATTTTTCGTAATAGGTTACCGATAATGTATTGAATTCTAGGAAATATTTGAGAAAAAGAAATCATTTGAAGCAAAGATTGCTGCTTTTGCGTTTTTTAAAGCATTTGAACTTGTGTTTTTGCAATATTTTTCTTTTGTTGTAATGAAGAAAGTAATATAAACTTAAAGAAAGTTCATATCCATTCGATAAATATGCAACTAAGAACGTCTCTTATGTCCCTATGTGATTTCGTCCTATGTGATTTTGCCATGGAACCATCCACCGCTTCGCCGCGCGGGCAAGCGCCATCTATCCACAGCTAGCTGATGCTCGCTTGGTGTTCCGCTTCATATGAAAATGTGTGAGTGTTCGATTGCAATTATTGATTGTTCACGTTGGCGCGCGCGATTTCCGCGAGGTGGATGGAAGCTTTGCAGTTCCAGCACGTTGAGGAGGAGGAGGAGGAGGAGGAGAAGGGGTGGCAGAAGGAAGAGGAGTTGAACATCTCCGCGATTTCTATCTATCACAGACGGAGACTGCACGCTATAATAGGTAAAAATCGAGCAGCCATCTTGAATGCGAATGTGATTGGGCGGGTGGTGGCTGGGATGGCGGATAGACGGGTCAAGACTTTGTTTTCGTTGCCTGCGCGTGCGGCTCAGCTCTGCCCTATGTACATACACTACCCGGATGGTCCTAACTCAACTCCCAGGGTGCTCTTCGTCCGTTGCTCGCGTTTGCTTGCAAGAGATTCGAATTCGCGTGCGTGCGCACGAGTGCCGCCCTCTGCAGCGGCGTCGTCTGCTATATATCGTTATCAAGGTACACGTTGGTCTTATAAAAATACTCCTAAAATATCGTGGAAGTTTTGGCAGTGCATTCTGTTCAATCAAACCTCTTTGCAAACTGTCCACGCGACTCTTCCGGTTACTGTGGTTATTGTTGTTGCTGCTGTTGTTTGCTTGTTTGCTTTGCATCCGCATTCTGCGTTTGCCAGTCGGAGAATGCGTGTAATTTATCGGATACTGAGAAAGCTAGCGAGGAACTGCACATGGCTGACATGGCCGCTTTGCGTGCCAATTGGTTTCCGGGGGCAAACAGAACGCGGTAAACAGAACGCTTGACGAACAAGATGCACGGCATCGCATTGGTTCATGGTGTTGTTGTTAGGGGGTGCGGCGGCACCCAACGCAAGAAAATGGCCGCAATCGGCGGCAACCCGCGGCCATTTTGCGTCCTCGTCCCACATCGACACGAGAAACAAACTCAGGAGAACTCAGGAGAAACGAAAACGAAACGATGCTTTTGTTGCTTGTCATTATTATTGTTGCTTCAGCTTTCATTTGTTCTTCTCATCGATTTGCACTCCAAACGAATGAAAAGGGATCGTATAATAATAATAATAATAAGAAGAAGAAGAAATTCGCCAAATTATAATAATCATAATAATCGTAATAAATAAATGGAACGCAACTGAAATCGGTGAGTGTGTGTTTGGGCTGGTGGTGGTTGGGGGTAGGTGTAGAGGTGTAATGTTGTGAAATGAATGAAGGAGTAAACTGCAACTAAACGTAAAATCATGACGAAATCGAAATCATAAGTAAATTCTCCCCTGCGCGCTTGGCAATTGATCATTACTCGCCAATTGCGTCATTGCGAATCAAACGGCGGCTCCTCTTCCCGAATAAAGTCCAACTGAAACCGAAACTCGCCCTACAGCTGCACCTCGTCCACGTGTGTGTCCGGCCCGGTGGGCGACAACTGAACAAACACAAGCACACCAACGACACGCGTGTGTCCTACTCGTTGCAGCGATTGCAATTAGCTTTAAATACAAATACCTGGCAGCGCCATCGCGCGGCCGGACGCGTCGGTGCCGGCGACGCCGCCGGATGGCGCTGCGCAGCGACTAGCGATTATATGCATATTAGATAAATACACAAAACACGTACATATAAATAGAATCATTAATTTCTCTGCGCTCGTCCCGTTCGCGCAGGCGCGCGCGCGCGCGCGTCCCGTCGCCGAAAATGAAACGTAAACGTGAATTCTTCGGAGTGTCCCGCGAATATTGCATCTCCTCATCCTCATCGTCGTCGTCGTCATTCATTGCTACACTTCCTACCAGCTAAATAGATTCATTGTATTTGGTTTCTTCGCTAAATGGCGGAGCGTGTCGCGCACGCGCAGCCGCAGGCGTCGTCAACGCAATTCTCTGACTAGCATCGAAATATTCACTTAAGTATTTAATACGAAGCCGCAGCGTCGCCTCTTTGAGGCCGCCATCTTGTGGCCGGCACGAATAAATAGATAGAGAGAGAGAGAGAGACAGAGAGAGAGTGAGTGTGGTGTGTGTGTGTGAGAGAGATTTAGCGTTAGAGAGAGAGATTGAAATGAACTTAATTCGAATGACTTAAGGTGCTAGCCGCACAAAATGGCCGCCGATGGCGTCGTCGATGGCGGCGGCGGCGGCGGCGGGGGTGGCGGTGGCGGTCTATGTCGTCTTGCTCTTGTTAGTCTTGAAGCTGACCTGCAGCACGCGGTTGCCGAGCGTGTAGCCGTTGAGCGACTGGATGGCGACCACCGCCTCGTCGTAGTTCGTCATCGTGACGAAGCCGAAGCCCTTGCACTTGTTCGTCTGCAGGTCGCGGATCACCTTGACGCTCTGGACGGCGCCGAACGGGCCGAACAGCTGCCAGAGCACGTTCTCCTCCGTCTCGGGCGCCAGGTTGTAGACGAAGATGCACCAGCCGGAGCCGTTCATCGCGTTGCCCGGCAGCATCGAGTTGGCCAGCAGGTCTCCGGCCAGCGGAGAGTATCTGCAAGAAGAGATTGCAATCAGTCGCTCGCTCGGACATCCCATGCGCTGGTCAGAACGCTACCTGAAGCGGCCGGTCGGATGGTGGATGGGACCCGGAAAGCGGCGCGTTGCCTGCGGCGCCAGGTAGGCGGCCAGAGGTGGCAACGCCTTGTTGTTGTTGCTCGGATTGTTGGCGAACTTGACGGTGATGGGCTCGGTGGAGCCCTTCGGGATGGTGCCGTTCAGCTCCTGGATGGCGCGCTCGGCCTCCATGCGCTGGTCGAAGCGGATGAAGCCGACGCCTTTGGACAGCCCTAGGAGCAGATGCGTGAGCGAGCGAGCGAGCGACAGAGAGACAGAGACAGAGAGTGTCGGACGAGGGTGTCAGGAGAGAAGAACGCAAGAGAAAAGAACACAGAGAAAAGAACGCATGGAAAAAAGAACACATATTATTAAATTTTAGTCATTTCATCACTTGCAAATAAAATCCAACAAGTTTAAGGACTGTAGACCTTGTACATAGTATCCTTTAAGATAGTTTCGCAAAGTGGGTGCCGTAGGGTACCGCGAAACTTTTGATTTTATTACATCTACTCACTGCGGTACCAATCAAAGTGCCATAAAAAAGCAATAGTTTTCAAGAAAACCTTATATAACGTAATTTAAATAGCTTTTTGGGAATTCTAAGCAATTCTCGGTACATAAGCGGGCAACATGAGAGGATTTGGCTGGCCATAAAGAGCAATAACTCATTTCTAGGTAGTCCTAGTACTGGAAAGTCGACTCACTGTAACACCGAATTTTGGGAATGATGTGATTCGTGAACAAAAAATGCCGATCAATTGATGGTCAGTCTTTATCTTGTTTCTACTATACCACGTCTTTCAACGTGATGGATAATTTTTTGATACGAAAAGTTAAAAAATTAAGATGATCATTAACATCCAGTGGCGTAGCTACGGGGAAGCAAGTGAAAGCAATGCGTCAGGGCCCCCGCTTCAGGGGGGGGCCCGTTTGCACTGACGAAACCAAATTCTGATCCGAAATTTGTCACTCATAGGTAGGCCATCATAAAACATCGGCACTGCAAAAATTAATAGGGGCCCCATGGTTAGAATTCGCTTCCAGGCCCTAAAAATGAAGTTATGCCACTGTTAACATCAAATTCCCAGAATTGCGAAGCGCAAGAAATTCAAGGGTATTCCCCGTGCTTGTCCGTTGCGCCTTGGCTTTGACGTGTGCCGCAAATTGTACTTTTATGGCGTTGAAGTGCCGCGAGTCAAATAAGTTTGAGAAGCACTGCACTACGGTACCAATCAATGTCCCATAAAATAGCAATATAGAAGCAATAGTTTTCAGAAAACCTTATATTACGTCATTTAAATAGCGTTTTGGGAATTTGCAGCAATTCTCGGTACATAAGCGGGCAATATGAGAGGATTTGGCTGACCATAAAGAGCAATAACTCATTTCTGGATAGACCTAGTTCTGAAAGGTCGACTCTGAATTTTGCGAATAACAATGATGTGATCCGTGAGCAACAAAATGCAGATCAATCCATGGTCAGTCTTTATCTTGTTGCTACTATACCACGTCTTTCAACGTGATGGATAGTTTTTCGATCCAAAAACTTAAAGAATTAAGATAATCGTTAACATCAAATTCCCGGAAATGCGAAGCTCCAGAAATTCACGGGTATGTCTGTTGCGCCTTGGCTTTGAGACGTGCCGCAAATTGTACTTTTATGGCTTTGGAGTGCCGCGAGTCAAGTAAGTTTGAGAAACACTGCACTACGGTACCAATCAATGTGCCATAAAAGAGCAATATAGAAAGCAATAGTCTTCCAGAAAACTTTATATAACGTAATTTAAATAGCTTTTTGGGGATTCTAAGCAATTCTCGGTACATAAGCGGGCACCATGAGAGGATTTGGCTGACCATAAAGAGTAATAACTCATTTCTGGATAGACCTAGTTCTGAAAGGTCGACTCCGAATTTTGCGAATAACAATGATGTGATCCGTGAGCAACAAAATGCAGATCAATCCATGGTTAGTCTTATGCTGTTTCTACTATACCACGTCTTTCAATGTGATGGATAGTTTTTCGATCCAAAAACTTAAAGAATTAAGATAATCGTTAACATCAAATTCCCGGAAATGCGAAGCTAGAGAAATTCACAGGTATTCCCCGTGCTTGTCCGTTGCGCCTTGGCTTTGAGGTGTGCCGCGAATTGTACTTTTATGGCTTTGGAGTGCCGCGAGTCAAATAAGTTTGAGAAGCACTGCACTACGGTACCAATCAATGTGCCATAAAAGAGCAATATAGAAAAGCAATACTTTTCAAGAAAACCTTATATTACGTAATTTAAATAGCGTTTTGGGAATTTGCAGCAATTCTCGGTACATAAGCGGGCACCATGAGAGGATTTGGCTGACCATAAAGAGTAATAACTCATTTCTAGATAGTCCTAGTACTGAAAAGTCAAATCACTGTAACGCCGAATTTTGCGAATAACAATGATGTGATCCGTGATTAACAAAATGCCGATCAATTCATGGTCAGTCTTTATCTTGATTCGCGGGCGGACTGTCTCCACCCGCGAATGGCGTAGTGC
The DNA here is from genome assembly GCA_025447835.1 of Labidoglobus nevermanni. Lineage (NCBI taxonomy): Eukaryota > Metazoa > Arthropoda > Insecta > Coleoptera > Staphylinidae > Labidoglobus > Labidoglobus nevermanni. The sequence continues at coordinate 643,715 of JAOEHK010000004.1, forward strand.
CGGGTTCGATTCCCGCTCCAGGTCAACTTTTCGATGTACATTTAACACGATTTGTAATCGTTAACATTTAGAGCAGTGTTTCTCAAACTTATTTGACTCGCGGCACCCCAAAGCCATAAAACTACAACTCGCGGCACCCCAAAGCCATAAAACTACAATTCGCGGAACCCCTCAAAGCCAAGGCGCAACGGACAAGCACGGGGAATACCCGTGAATTTCTCGAAATGAGCATTTCGGCGAATTTGAAGTTAACGGTTATCGCCGTTATGACGTATTTCCTGGTTTCTACTGCACCGTCGTTTTTAGAAGCACGTCTAAGGCGGCAAAATCTACCAAACTGCGCGGCACCCCTGAGGGATGCTCGCGGCACCCCAGGGTGCCGCGGCACCCGCTTTGAGAAACTGTGATTTAGAGTATAAGTCTCTGCATTCGAACGTTCATTCAAATACTCTAACATTGAAATAAATTCCTTCTTGCAATAAAATAAGTTCCAGTAAAATTTTGCAGTGGCTGGCGAGTTTGCAGCAAGCCTTTACTAGGAAGAAAGTGGTGTCTAATACTGTTTGTTGCGGCCTTGGAATCCTATGCTTAAAGCGAGTATAGATATTTCGCAAGTACCAAAACATTAATAAACAAGTTGCAATTCTCCCATTCAACTGTCTGTATTTACTTGTTGGATTTTATTTGCCAATAATGAAATTACTAAAATGAATAAAATGTGTTATTTTAACCATGCGTTCTTTTAACAGTGTGTTCTTTTCACCGTGTTATTTCCTCTGTGTTCTTTCTTCTCGTGGTCTTCTCTCATGTAACCTCGGACGAGAGCGGCGCAACCGAAACAAATCAAAACGGAAGCAAGCACAACTGATCAAATCAATAAATAACTGCAAATCGACGGCGGCGCTCGCCGCATAACGAAAGCAGGTGGAACATAAGAGCGGATGGAGCAGTACTCGTCAGTTCAAAGGGGCTGGGGGGCGTGTGCATTGCATCGTTATTTATTGACTTCGAACAGCGATTTTGCGACTCTGATTTCGTTCGTTCGTGCTGGCTCGACTGCGGCTGCGTCTCTCCGACGAGATTTGCGAGAATGCAAGAAGAGGGCAGTACGTACCAGGCATATTCTCTCCGGCCCCCGTGACAAATTGACGTACTAGGGAAGAGAAGAAAAGAACGCAAAATATAGGCATACAGTACGTAATCAATAAGTAATCGAATCATAATCGAATGAGCGCTGGGTGGAACGAACACGCCATCAATCCCCTCGCTGCGCGCCAATCGATACGCAGTCGTCCACTGCCATCTCGCTTCGTCGAGTGGAAGCTGTCGCTTTGCCGCGCAAACCGCAATTCGAATGCGACGATGACGACGACGACACTACTCACAAGATGTCGCTACACGCGTGCGTCATCGTCGCATTCAAACGCGGTGGGCAACCAAGTCGCAACGAGATGAATGGAAATGCAAGGGTTGGCGGTGGTGTGGCGGGCGATGAGCGGAGCATACCTGTGATGTTATCGCAGAGGATGCGCGACGTGATGATGCGGCCGTAGGGGCTGAAGAGCGACTCCAAGTCCTGCTGCGTCATGTTCTTGGGCAGCCCCGACACGTACAAGTTGGCACCCTTGATCGCCTCGGAGCTGGGGCGCGCGTACGAGACCTAGCACAGACGAGAGACATGGCAATTCGAATTTGCGCATGCGCCCATTCGCCCATTGCGACGATGCGATCGCAATTCGGCGTTGACGTCATCGCAGTTTTTGTGGGTTTTCTCAGGAACTACTGGGTGTATTAGGGTGCTTCAAAGTGCAATCTGTGGGGCGTTTAATTGCGCATCGGATCATATAAAATTCATCTCTAAATTCCTGCTAGTTCCTGCAGAAAAGGAGGAAATGTGTGAACAGTTTTATGCGCAATTAAATGCCTCACAGGATCTACTTCAAATCAGCCAGTAGTTCGTTCAGACGACTTAGTCCAACATCGAGTTTACCTCACCTTTATTGTTTTGTTCTGCAGGCGAAGGCCGTTGAGCGTATTGATGGCCTTTTCGGCGTCCTCGGGCCGGTGGTAGTTAACGAAACCATAACCCAAGCTTTGCCCTGCAATCAACGGACTACTCAATTCTCCGACTGGAACTGCAGGCAATAGAAACAAATTGCAAAGTGGACTTATTAATCAAACGAAAAGAAGCGAAACGAAGTGGCGGGGAGCGAAGTGCATGCGTACGCGTGGCGCCCTCTGGCCGCTGGCGGGCGCACGTGCTCGCATGAGTCACGCGCATGCCCGCCAATCGAGGGCGCTTCCGGTGTGCGCCTCTGCGCCGCCAACCTACCTGTCACTTTATCGCGGATCAGCTTGCAGCTCTCCACCTCGCCGATGCTGGAGAAGAGCGATCGGATCTCCTCCTGCGTCATCGTCTGCGGCAGATAGTTGACGATCAGATTCGTTTTCGACTCCTCCTGCCCCCCAGACTGCCCATTGTTGGCGCCATTTTGCTGGCCGACGACGCCTGCGTCTAGCCCGTTGGACATCATTGCTATTGCTGCTGCTGCTGCTGCTGATGCTGATGCAGGGTCCAGCTTCAGTGTGGGGGCGCGTGGCGTGCTCAGCTGCCTGGTGCCTGGTGCCGGTGAGTGCGAAGAGATGAGGACGACTCCGGTTCACGTCTGCAAGCAGAGCGGTCGCGTTTGAATTCGCCGCCGCGCGGATGTGTGTCATGGCGCATGCGCAGCGCGACGCGGCTGCTGCATTCCGGTGGATTTAGAAATTAGGCATTTGTGTATGCTGCACGAGACCGAAATAGACAGAGCCACACTAAAAATACGCCCGGAACACATTCGCCGCATGTTGGCGCACATCTAATCGCCATGCAACTTGGTTACAACCAACCATCTTTCGGCCACGTTTCAGGTGCATGCCATCATAGACATGGCGGTTATTAAAGGGGTTCAACTATGAACTTCTAGTTTGAATACTTAGGAGCCACAATAACAGCAGAATAAGCGTAGAGCCAGTGGCGTAACTTCATTTTTTGGACCTGGAAGCGAATTCTAACCATGAGGCCCCTATTAATTTTTGCAGTACCGATGTTTTATGATGGCCTGCCTATGAAGTGACAAATTGCGGATCGGAATTTA
>JAOEHK010000004.1:650607-661236 GCA_025447835.1 Labidoglobus nevermanni
ACAAACTCTTCAATTTCAGCGCGTTGTTTTCAACATTGTGAATATGAGTAAAGGCCGCAACCTATTCAGCGGCCCTATGGTGCCCATCGTGCGCTCCACGTCCCGCCCCAAATGGCAGCGCATACCGAAACGCTTGGTCTTCTACCAGAAGTCCCCGTTGCACCACAACCACTGCGTACTCAGCTTCGCGTTCGTCTTCGACCGAGAGGATGAGACGTACCACTTCGCCCTGAGTTACCCGTATGGGTACCACCGCTTGCAGGCCTTCCTCGACCAGTTGGAGGCGAAGATCGGCGACCTGCAGCTGCAGCACTGTTTCGCACGCGATTGTCTCGCCAAGAGCATTGTATGCCGGAGAAGTCTGCTGCGCACCCCTAGCGAGTATTTCCGCCCCATCTTACATGTCCAGTGGTTTGCAGCAACAGCGCCGGCTCGACGTGCTCCAGATCGGCAATGGGAAGACGGCTGGTCCAGGCAAACGGCGCATTGTGGTTGTGCTCGCACGTGCCCATCCTGGCGAATCCCCAGCAAGCTACATCTGCCAGGGACTGATTGAGATGCTCGTCAGTTCACATGCGATTGCTGCGCACCTGCGCACGCACCTCCTCTTCATCCTGGTGCCCATGCTGAATCCGGACGGTGTCTTCCTGGGCAATTACCGCTCGTCGGCCGTTGGCTCGGACCTGAATCGGGTCTGGCATCGCGCGTCCCCGTTCGCCCATCCCACGCTCAGCAAACTGATTGAGTTTCTGCGCGCATTCGATGCGTCCAAAGACTATCAGATTGATTTTGTGCTGGATATTCACGCCAGCACCACATTCCTGGGCAGTTTTATGCTTGGCAACAGCTATGATGATGTCTACAGGTACGAGTTGAGCATGTTTAGGCTTCTGTAGCGCGTGGGGTCGTTGTAGAAACGAGCGGCATGCGTTGTTCCCGAAACTGCTCGCCAACGTGGCCGATGACTTTGAGTCCAAAAATTGCCTCTTTAATGCCTGCCCCTCGAAGAACGGCACTGCCCGCCGGTTCTTTGCGACTTGCAAGGACTTCCACGATAAGCTCAACGCGTACTCGTACGAGGTATCGATGTTCGGCTATCGGTTCAAGGCCACCGATCAACTCATTCCGTACACCGAAGACGGGTGTAAGTTGCGTGCATGCTAGCTGCTCAACGTTCATCTGCTGATTGCTGATTAGATAAGCGATGCGGGAGGAACCTGCTGAAGGCACTGCTCAACTACTTCCATCTGATGGAGGTGATACCGGCGGAAATCGTGAAGGAGGTGCGAACAAAGAGAAGGCGGCGAAATGCGCATCGAGATCGTCCTTGTAACATATCGTCAAGCAGGAGCAGCCATACCGCAAGGATCGTCGCACCGATGCATTACAAGGAAATCTGCATATACTCTGGCAGTGAATCATCAATGGAGGAGAGGAAGAATAGGCTGCAAGGTAGGAAGTGTACTGTTCGACCAACGAACAATCAAGGTACTTGTCCGACCGTCCCAACATCGCCTGTTGTTGTGGGTATGCCGCCAAGCGAACCTTCTCTGTCCATAATTGACTTCAATTCCATCACTGAGAAGGAATTCAGGGTGATAAACTTATAGCAAATTCATTCGTTTAATATTAGCAAATTGTCTTCGTTTCTGGCCTTTATTACATCTTTAATGAATTCTAATCGTTATACAATCAGTCGAACCGATTTCCTCGACCGCTCCTTATAGTGCCAGGCACGTATCTCTGATGTAACCGATCCTTAGACATGTTTTTAACAACATGGCGGCCCGTGGTGACTTAATAATGTCATTTGCGACGTTTAAGAGCATATGGCAAAATGAAGGGAAATATCTCGAATGAAGAACTTGAATAAAAGTGCAGCCAATGGGATACTTCTATAAGGGTCTCAAAGGTAAAATTAATGGATAGCTCAGGATAGCGCAGGTTGACAACCATTGCGAGTAGGGCCGGCTCCAGGTGGAAGCAATCGATGCGTTGCATCGGGGCGCCATAAGTTGGAAGCCTATTAAGACATTGCGATATGACGCAACTGTCAAGCACGGGGAATATCATACCCGTCGTCTGGGTACATCTGGTATTCACCATGCTTGTTCCTTGCATCATGGAACAGCGTCAAGTTTCCTGTTACTTTGAGGGGCATCAATGACTGTTTTTGCATAGGGGCGCTGAAATGCTGGAGCAGACACTGATTGCGAGAATCGGGAAATAAACGCGAATTACATTCGAAAATCGATCGATGCTTCAATCAATCTCCCAGTGCCAGACACTACACAACTTCTATTATTATCTCTGACGTCATTCGTCGTTACTTGGGTTGGATGCAATCCCCGACCACAATGAGCTCCTGCCAATCTCTCCACTACATCCTTCCTATGTAGGCATGTGGTAGTGTCGATTATGCAATGCAGAGTCCATCTCAACCAGCAAGATCCCTGTTATTCGCTATTCCTTCCTCAGCCTGTACATTTGGGTGGCTCGAATGGCCCCATTTCTCTTTTCTATCGGGGGAGGGGGAGGGGTATTCCCCAAGGACTGCGGCTTGAGAGGCCTATTGTACTGCAGGCCATATCTAGAATCCAAGAGAGTCTTCTGAGATATCGCTAAGGAAAGACAGGAGCTTTCTATGGAGGCGCAGCGGACGGTCGCTTAGATTGCCATGAAATTCTCGCCTCGTCTAAGACTCATCTAAGAGATAGCGAGAGTGCGGGACCTTAGAAGCTCCTGGTACATAATAGGTAAACTATCGGCAACACCGCGCTCGAGCAACAATGTAATCGAATCGAGAGTCGCGCCAAAAAGTCAGTCTAAGAGTTGCACTACTGAGGGTTTGACACCGAGCTACAGAGCTTCTGGGCAGAGTTGTACCTTTTACGTTTTGTTCAATAACTGCATTGCTCGTATTTAGTTACTACGGTGTCAGGCGTTCCCCTGCTTATACCCGTGTTGAGAACACAACACCGACCTTACCAAGAATTTTCAGAGCCGCACCAGAGGCTTGAAAGAGCCGCGGGTTCACGAACACTGCCCTATCCCTATGATTTACATGTTAAAATGTCCCCGCTTAAAGCTGTTTCGTTTAACGATCAGCTGTGCTGGAAGGTATCCCCTGCGTTAACCGGGGAGCTAAAGAGCTCATGCTTCTCTCAAAGGGAGAACTGAAGAAGGTAACGGGGCTTCTGACGGGATACTATCCCTTCAATTATCATTTGTATAATCTGGGGATGGTGGACTCGTCTACCTGTAGAGGATGTGGTCTGGAACAGGAGGATGCACTCCACATACTATGGACCCGTGAGGCGTTTTCTCACACGCGGCAAAGCCTATGGAAGAGGAAATTTTTGACGGCCTCTGAAATCTCCTTGGTGCCGCCAAGGGATCTCCTGGCTTTCCTCAGGGAAATTTCGGAGAGCCCTCTCGGCTTTTGAATATGGGTCATAGTACAATAGGCCTTTTAGGCCCCAGTGCTTGGGGGAATTACTCCCTTTGGCCCAGCACGATAATAAAAAATAAACCGGGGTCTAATTGTAATAGCATGGATTGCGAATCGAAACTCAAATCATTTATTCTTCATCAAAATACAAATGTTGATAAAAGCAATCAAGAAAGCAAAGCGAATCAAGCAAGTTCTTAAACAATAGAAATGAAAAATCACACGATTATTTCAATCATCATTAGAGCACTGGGCACATCGAAGGTGCCTTCCTAGCTGTCCTTTTCAGACAGCTCCTGATACCTCGCGTACATCATTTTCTTAACGCAATCCTTGTACGACTCTCCAGCTAATGCCTGATACGTGCCCGACTTGCTCCCCAATCCTACAGAATTGACTCGCTGCTCCGCCTGAATGATGGTCGTGCGGCCCTGATTGCTTTTGCCCAAGCCTTGTCCTTCGCTCCAGCCCATCTTCTGCAGTAAGCGATTGCCAACGTTCTCCGAGCCGATGGGCTCGGACACACAGGACGCCGCTGGTGGCGGCGGATCCACCTCCCTCGCTTTCAAGTACTTTTCCTTCAATTTGCTCGGCGTCGGTTCATCAGGATCGCCATACTTGAGGCGCCTTTCCTTCGCTCTATCCCGATAAACAATCTTCTCAGCCGCGCTTAAACCGTCTCCTTTCTTCTTCTTTGCCTTCAAATTCTCCAAGTTCTGCTTATGAATCGCGGAGAATTGCGCGTGCTTTGTGAGCCCTTCCGAGTTGGGCAGCATTCGCTTGCACAGATTGCAAATCAGCGTGTTGAAGTCTAGGAAGTCCAGGTCGTTTATCTTCTCCTCGTCCTCGGAGGACTCGCTTTCGCCTCCGTACGCAGCCACGAGCGGCGGTTGCGCATTGGACAAGTCCGAATCGGCGAAGCCATTGGCTGCGTGATTGTTCTTCTTCTCCATCACGGAGAACGCAATGTCCGCGGCTGCAGTCGATCCGCCAGCGCTATTCGCATGCATATCGCTGAACTTGGACGCGGAGGACACGTCCTTCTTCTGGTTCAACGTCTTCGCCCATCGTTCCATATCTTTAGCGATCTTCTTCGCCACCTTCACCTTGTCCTGCTTTTCATTCTTGGTCTTCTTCACGGCAGCTTCCGGCTGCGCCTCTTCGGCCGCCGGCGCCGCCATGTTGTAGTCGTAGTTATTCGGCGCCAGAACATAAGTGAGCTTCTCGCGGTCCCAGTACAGGTACTTCTGGATCACGTTGTTCCAGTAGTACTGCGAGTTCTGGTCGTAGTACAAGCCCGTGGCGGCATCGTAATAGTAGCCGCTGGTTTTGTCGTAGGTGTACTTGGAAATGTCTGGTATGGGATACCGCTTGCCGTCCGTGCCATTGGGTACGGACATGTGGGTCGTGTCGAAGTAGGTCTTGTTCGCTTGCAGCTGCTGGATGGCTGATTGCGCTACGGCCGCGGCGGCATTCGCTGCGTCCATCTGGTTGGACTCTTGCTGCAAGGAGATCGAGTTGCCAGCATTGATCTGCTGCGTGAAGTAGTTCTTGTAGTAGGACAGGTAGTGTTGGTACTCCACCGAGTTCTTGGCGTACTTGTTCGCAGAGTACTCGGCTAGACTGTCCACGTCGTTCAAACTATACGTGTTGGCCGCTGAGCTATTGGCAAACGAATGTGTTTCTGGCTCCGAATACAAATGCTTCGTGTCGCCCATGTTGTACTTGCAGTAGGACAAAATCACTGGGGACACCATCGCATTACTACTCGAAGTCGGGTTCGTGGTCGCTGAGGACTTACCAGTTTTCCCATCGATACTTAGCGGTGGCGTCAGATTATTCAAGGCGCCGAAAATGCTCAGCGCGTCCACGGTGGACTCGGTGCCCAGATAGCATATTCCGCGCGAGGTGGACGTGAGCGGGTCGCGACCAATCGACACCGCTGATATTTTCTTCACATGCTCAGCGATCACGTTGCTTAGGACGGACATTATCGTGTCCTCGGTTGTTAGTGCATCCAAATTGCGCAGCATGATTGCTAAGTAACAAAACAAACGGTTTCAAGCCAATGCTTGCTGTAGGATTTTGTTCAACCTACTCTTCGTCGTATAAGTGCAGATCTCATCGCTGCCACTGCCGCCTTCTTCGCTCTCCATTCGCGAAGCATGGCATTTGAAGCAGAGCTCGCGCCGTTTAAAATTTTGGGCACCGCACTGAAAATATGGTGAAGCTTTCATCTAATTCAAGGTTTTTGGAAGCGGAAGAGGAAGTTCCAATTGGACAGGATAATTGAGACGTTTGCATTCATTCAATACACTGAGAGAAAATCCCACAAAGTAAAAATAACGTGCTAAAATTATACGGTCCTAAAATCGCACGTTTTATCATTTACTAGTGGAGTAGCCAGCGTTGCTTGGGTTTTACTACTATTTGCCCATCTACCCGTCCGTCTGTTCTGCCCGTCCACCTGTTAGCAATCTGTTAATTTTGCAGTCTCGTGTCCCGCTGTCTCAGGCTACTTGATATGGCATGGAGAATTCATTCCCGTGCGCATTCGTTCAGTAAACAATCATTGCTTGGCAACGGACGACGACGCATGCGCAGTAGACTTCATTCGAGCGGTATTGCCGTGAAAAGTGTTGTTTTTTTCGCTAAAACTTTCGAACCATGAGGATCTTCCAATTGCCTTTCCTTCCACATTGTCCCAGGAGTACACGGAACATGCCCATTATTTCACTTCGATCGAATTATGTGTATTTTAGGGCGAGATTCCATATATACACACACAGAAAGACAAACGGACACACGGACAGACATACATTCATTTTTATATATATAGATTTGTGGGGTGGAGTGCAGTACCCAACGTTGCCTGGGTTTTACTACTATTTGAACATCTACCCGTTCGTCTGTTCTGTCCGTCCACCTGTTAGCAATAGGTGTCCCGCTGTCTAAGCCTATTTGATATGGCATGGCTCATTCTCGTTTGCATTCGTTTGGTACACAATCGCTGCTTGGCAACGGACAGAAACGCAAGCGCAGAAGAACGACTTCGATCGCTATAGCATGATTTGAATTCTCCATGCCATATCTCTTTTCTTCCACATTGTCCCACGGAAAATGCCCAATACAGTTTAATTCGGTTATAGCGAGCCCTGGTATAACGAGAACCCGGATTTACCGAGGAAAACTGAGAATTTGGTTTGGTACAAATTCGCTGTTTGGCAACGGACAGAAACACAAAAGAAGAAGACCGACTTCGATCGCTATTACAGAGCCGTTTGTCATGTAAAGTGTTGGTTTTATCCTTATAACATTCGAACCATGAGGTTCCTGCATTTTCTTTTGCGTTATCGGTGTCTCAGGAGTACACGGAATATGCCCAATATTTCATTTCGATTGAATTATATGAATGTAATTTCGAAAATGTATTCTTGGTAACACATAATGGATAATATTTGTGTGATTTTCTCTATGTGATTTTCGCCGGTGAAATTTTCTCCTGACACCAGAATGAATAAAATATAAACAATAAACATTACAACGGCAAAGGATTATTCCTTTTTGTCTCCCATTCCAAGATATTCATGTCACTCGAATAAGAGAATTACAAATTTGCGTCCCTTGGATCATTCATTTGTCAAATGTCAACCTGATCATTTGTTGCCAAGTGACGATACTTTGTGGGGTTAGTTTAGTTTTTGGCGGTTAAATGCAAGTCATGTCTAGTGTGATTAGTGATAAACTGTGTAATTAGTGAACAATTACTGAGTAATCAAACATGAATATTCACATTTACAACGGATGCAACCGCTCGATAGCCAAGCGGTAACGCAGATGTCTCAAGGTTGGCCCACGAATCTAGTGACTTGTGGGTTCAATCCTTGGCAGAGCGTTACCGTTGACTATCGAGTGGCTAGTAGAGAGAGGACAGTACATCTGATATGGCAGATGTGGATGCAGTGCGCTCCTCTACGACTCCCCATCAATATTCCCTCCCAAAACTGCGAGGCCGAACAAGGACGTAGGGTCTAAGTCAGTGTTTCCCAATCATTTTTGTCCCGTAGAGCCCTAACCGATAGTTGGTTACCATAGACCCTTAATATCGAATTCGATACGTACTCGTAACAGTGGTGGGGTAAAAGTACGCTAGGACTATCTGCGAGTACGGGATTTGGCAGCTATAAACTAAGATTGATTCAAATCCCAGTAAATTTCTACGTTGTACGTTGATTCATCTTCTAGCTGACACTGTGTGTACGAAGATGTAACTCTCCGCGTCTATCACCAAATATACATTGAAAATTGACAAAGGATCGGTAGCGCAATCGGATTGCCATTGTCCGCGAAAGGCAGGGTGTCCGGGTTCGACTCCTGGTGCTGAGTCAATTTTTCGATGTATATTATACGAATATTGTAACCGCATTGCAAAATGCCAAATCTGGGAATGAATGTACTTAACATTCTCTATACTCAGGTGTCATTAGGTTTACTCTTAGGTAGACCCCCCCCCCCATTTCTCGTTTGGTAATCGTAGACCCTCTGCAAGTCAAAATAGAACCCTAGGGGTCGATAGAGACCACTTTAGGAATCACTGGGCTTAGTGCCCTCCAACAAAACAACCAACCGCCAACGGATGCAACTTCACAAGTTGCATAAACATACCTTGATGCAAAACCAGTCGGCAGAAGCTTTATGCGACGGCGTCTTCTCCGACTGCGGGCAAAGTTCCTTGGGAATGCTATATTGCATAATAGCCCTATACTGATCTTGAAGCATTAAAATTCCCTGCAAGTTCAAATGTATCGGTTAGTCGAGCGTCCTGCTGGAAGGCAACCCACCCCTCTTACTAAAGAGACCTTTGCTGCCCAGGCAGCATCTTGGCAATTGTGTTTGGTCCGTTTAGATTCATTTTGAACAAAAACGTTGGGAGTGAATCGTTTGCTTGACTCGTAAGTGGGCAAAAGAATCGAGCAAACGTGTAATTCTCACTTTCAACATTGACTGCTGACTGTGGGAGTGGGCTTTGAGCTGAATTTAGATTGACTTGGGTTGGGAGAATAGTGAAAAAATGTTACTTGTTACTTAGTCGTTTTGAGTGTGAGGTTTGCGTGTGTGCACTTTGGCCACGCACACGCAGTTGCGGCCGGCAAACATTGTTGCAACCTTTTTGTAAACTAAGATACCTGCTTCATTTCCATCCATCGCACTGCTTCTCCTACCGTAGAAAACTCGACAAAGGCAAAACCGCGTGAGGCACCTAAACAGCACAATACACACCAATGGCAATATTACCTCAGCCAATCACACAACAATAATGCACGGTTGAAACTATCAAATAGCATACTTAGGCTTGCTGGCACCGCTTCGAACGCCTCGCATTTATCAACATGGTCATCGTTCTATAGCCTACATATTGTGCAAAACGCCAGAAACGAGCTGCTTGTATTACCTGTATCTTTCTTCCGGATCAGACGAATGTCTTTGGGCATCAATCCGCATTGAATGATGTCTTGGCGTATCTGCAACCACAAGCCGTTCAAGCTGGTGCAAAACCAACCTCCCAGGCACAGACTACGTACATCGTTCTCAGTGATATGTTGGGCCAATCCTCGAATCATGATCGTATGGTTGGGCGGCTGGCTCTTGTAGCCGATAATTTCTGAACCACTCGCACCCAGAAGCACCCCCCCACATGAGCTATCACTGCGAACAAACCCCTTGGCAAATTGGCAGTGTTTTGATACACTGCAGGACTCACCTGTCATCGCTGTCGTGGAGATTATCGCGAGCACGGTCACGATCTCGGTCCCGATATCGTTCCCGTGTCCGGTCGTCGCTCCACCTCGAGCTGCAGTACCCCCTCCGGTACTCCTTGTCGCGACTCGACTCCTTGTCGCGGTAGTGGCGATCTTTGCCCTTTTCGCGATGCTCCCGCTCGCGACTCGGACTCCGCTCTCGCTCCTCGTCGTAGAGGAAGTCCTTCTCTCTTCGATACTCTCGCTCCCTCTCCTCGTCCACCGGAGAACTTCGCTCATATCGGTGGTCTGCAATCGGCGGTGACAGCGGCAGGCAGAAGTGGGGGGGGAGGGGGGCGGTCTAGGAAACAGTTGAACTTACATTTATGACTCCTCCGCTTCCTTGGCGGCGAATGCGACCTCGACTTGGATCGGGAGTACGCCCGACGACTGCGGGAATTGGAGCGACTGCGATGGCTGCTGGTGTAGACGGCTGGCATGGTGGAGGAGGTGTCCTGGAAGGGTGAATGCTCGCGACCACGCATTGTGCTGTACATCATGGCTAGTTTAGGTTACGGGGCGCATTCTGAGATCAAATTGTAGGTAATTAGTAGCAACGTGTGAGCGGCAGATCGGATTATTGATGTGTGCAAACATGGCGGCCGCACTGGTCGCGTACAGTTGGCAGTACGCGTTGTAGGCCAGTTGCCGCACTTTCGATTACAAGACTGAGGTGCACTTACAAACGAGAGCGTCTTTGGCAAATGACGGTTATTTTGCAATTAGTGATGGCTGGGCAATGTCTTCTCGAAGCCCAATTGCAATAGACTGACTCGACACCACAAAGCACGAACATCGAGCGAGTACTGGCGCGTTTGCTGCGAGGACCGAAACATTTTCATGGCGAATCCGAGGACAATGGCAGAGTTGCGGTGGGATGTCAGCGAGTTTGAGTTCGGTGCAGAACACTGTTTCGATTAGAGAAACCTTCCTTTCCAACTCTTCGATAGTAATGCCTGATTATTTCGTTGAATTTGAAATTGTAACTAGATTGACATTAACGGCGCGTCAGTTTGGCGGCATCTACAATAATAATGCTTGTTTTTGCACGAATATGGTGTCAAATCGATTACCAATGCCAATTACAGGCATTTGTTCTCAATTTGCTATAAAGTATACGACGCTATAATAATTACTTAATCGAAGGCATTAACGTTTATCAACTCCATACATACATGGTTTCACAGAAACTTTACTTGTTTCAAAGAAGTTGAATATATTTGTCACAGACTGCGACGCGTTACAATTATGTCTTCATCAGGCAGTCTGATTATAAACTTTCGGGTGTAGCCTATTTATACAGATCTAACGGTTTCATTTATGGAGGGTAGGAGTGTGTATTTATTTACAAATAAGTTTAAGAGCGGCGATTTGCTGATA
>JAOEHK010000004.1:661336-676960 GCA_025447835.1 Labidoglobus nevermanni
TATTAACTTTAAACAACACTTGTTTTTCGAAAACAATTGATTCACCCTACAGGGTAGTTGGCTCTGGAGTCGCCACACATTTCATGCTGACCTAATGAAATTGGCATCTTCATGTGAATTCGGACATTTAAAATAAGACCTAATTAAAGATCGCATAATATGTGGAATCACCAATACCACAGTTAAAAATAGACTCCTAAGAGAAGAACAGTTGGACTTGACAAAAACTATAGCGATCTGCAAAGCAGCCGAGGAAACTGCTAAGCACTGTAATGTTTTAGGTAACACAGAGGAACTAAATGCAATCCACACCAAGAAACAATACAGAAATAAACAACAGACTACAAGCAACCTGCAACAGAATTACAAACCATTCAAACCGAGGGAGCAACACGGAAACCAACCGCAAAACTCGCATGGACAGACAAGTCGACACTACGCCCAAGGTAGACACCAGAACAAAAGTTGTCATAAATGTGGTAGATGGCACACTCCTGCCAATTGCCCTGCACATGGTATAACATGCTATAAATGCAAGGGTCCAAATCACTATGCAAACATGTGTACAAGAAAGCAAATTAACAACGTAGAAGTTAGTAATAATGAAATACACAACGAATTTTCCCTGCTTACAATCAGAGATGCGAGCAAACATGAGCCAACCAACTGGCACATTAATATTAAAATTGCAAAAACAAATGAAATGCAAGAGTGTAAGTTAGACACCGGTGCACACATAAATGTACTGCCTCTAAGCAAGTATAATGAATTAAAAACAGGTACAGTAATACACAAATACAATAATGTGATAACAGGTTATGGAGGAGAAGAACTAAATGTCATTGGGTCGACACAAATTGAAACAATTATAAACAAGGAACTACACACATTAGATTTCATACTCATAAAAACCAAGAATAACGCTTGTACAATAATAGGGTTACCAGATATAATTCGCCTAAACTTACTGCAGAAAATAGAAGTCAATCAAATTTCAAAGGAACAAAATAACATACTACTCAAGTATAAGTCGCTATTTAACGGGCTAGGAAAGATAAAAGACATTAAATGTGATTTCAAACTGATGGATAATTATAAACCGCAATGCATGCCCACAAGAAGAATACCATTCAGTCTATATGACAAAGTAAAGGAAGAGTTGACTAACATGTTAAAACTTAAAATCATCGAAGAGGTCAAAGAACCGACAGAATTTGTAAGTCCACTTTTGGTACTAGCCAAACCAAACAAGAAATTAAGACTTTTGTTGGATCCATTTTATTTAAATCAGGTATTATATAGGGAATACTGCCAACTACCTACGTTTGAAGAAATTACGAGTAGCATGGCAGAAGCTAAATACTTTTCAATACTTGACGCCAACAAGGGTTTTTGGCAAATAGAACTCACTGACAAAGCTTCCAAACTTACAACATTTTCTACACCATTTGGAAGATACAAATTCCTTAGACTACCCTTTGGTGTAAAGGTGGCTCCAGAAATTTTCTATAAAACATTTAGTACTATATTTGCTGACATTAAAGGAGTTAAGATATATGTTGATGAGATAGTTATATTTGCAGGTACAATAGAAAAACATGATAATATTCTAAATAATGTATTAAAACGAACTAAAGACTATGGAGTAAAATTTAACAAAGATAAATGCCAATTTGGGTTACACGAAATCAAATATATAGGGCACATTTTATCAGAAAAAGGGATTAAACCAGACCCATCAAAAATATCAGCTATATTAAATATTGAAGTACCAAATTGAGGTGATATGCGGATACTGGATTGGTGGGTAACCAGTAAGAGGGCCGCAGTCACCACTAAACGATATATTCACTTCATGCGTACAACGTGTGTGTCGCGTGCTCATTGACGTGTGTAGACAGTATGACAGTTCTAATCTTTCCAATTATTGATTTCTAATTTATAGACTGTCTGAGAGCTTCGCTAGGGCCGTTCATGCAATCAATTTTACTTTTTATTGTGCCTATAGTGCCTCCATCTTATTGGAGAGTAATTTCTGAGATCATAATCAATATTTAGATAGAATAAAAAGCGAAATTGCTGAGGCAAAGAGAAAGACTATGAGTTATAAATAAACGATCTTTATTTTAATTTGATTTAATGTCTCTTAGAGGTTAACAATGAATAATCAATTAAAGTTGAGATAACTTTTGATGTTCTTTTAGCAGCAATATGTAATATAATTTGATACAATTCAAAAATGATTTGAAAAATCGTTCCGATTTTCTTTTGATGTCGCTCTGACTGCTTTTGCGGAAGTTTTTTTTTCACATTATTTAACAATCACTCAGTAGACCTGCTCATTCAACGTATTAGAAGAACCACTTGAATGTGCATTCGCCGTTCTTTTAAATATTTAGATTAATAGTAATTGTAATTATTGAGAGAGCGACTGTGCGCTAATGATTCCAATTAGTCGTACATTATCGCAATTCAGCGCAGTGCAAACGGTTTATGGGAGAATGTGTTCCTCGTCTTATTCCTCTATCATCTCTACAATGATCCGTATGCCATAACGAATATGCACCCT
The DNA here is from genome assembly GCA_025447835.1 of Labidoglobus nevermanni. Lineage (NCBI taxonomy): Eukaryota > Metazoa > Arthropoda > Insecta > Coleoptera > Staphylinidae > Labidoglobus > Labidoglobus nevermanni. The sequence continues at coordinate 663,906 of JAOEHK010000004.1, forward strand.
GTACAATTGGGAATATTAGATTTGTATTCTTTACAAATATGTCGTCTACGCCGTCGTCTTTTCCCTCGTTCCTATTTTCATTGACAACATTGAATGTGCTTACATGGGACTGAAATGCAAATAAAAACCGGCTTCGTTTAGCAATCGGGTTTAGTATCGGGAATTGGAGCAACTGAACACATTAAGATCGGCTTGGCCTTGAATCCTTGTTCCGCAACCCCCCAAAAACAACAACACAGCGAATGCGACACGCAATAGGGAAACGCTGAAAAGGTCTTGGCGGGTTTACTTGGACCAGTTTCGTGTTTAGTCGTGTTTTCAATCACGCGTTTGATTAAGAGAAATGATTGCATTGCAATTGGGTGTTTTGTGTGAACGTTGAGTGTAGTTTAGGCACTTGGTGCATCTTCGGGTATCGCCGTCCGCACGACTACGACACCGAAATGTAGCCCATTGTGGTGGCCAGCAGCGCGTCGTCCAACTGCTATAAGGGCGGATGCATCCGGCGCTGCTCGTACTGCAGGATGTGGTGCGCGGCGCGGTCCATCTCCTCCTGCGTCATGTCGAGCGCCTCTTGCATCTCCTTGGACGTGTTGCGCACAAACTCCGGATCGCAGTACTTGCCCAGTCCCTGCTCGTGCAGAATGCGCCCCACGAGGCTCTCCGCCGAGCCGATGATCTCGAACGACGTCGGCCGGCGGTCGGCCGGACTGCCCGGCAGCGAATGCGACAGTCGCTCAGGACCCACATGCCCGTTGGGTTCGCTTGGGGCTGAAACTGGTTGCGCACAACCTCGCATTACAGATCGGTGGGCGGATCGGTGATTGGCTAGGGCGGCATGCACAAGACCACACTGGACACGAGACCACACGCCACCTAGAAGCGCGTAGCAGGTCGAACGCATACCAGAAGATGGTAGAGAGTGGGGATGAACACCAAAGAGCACATGCTGGACGGGAGCAGTTCTACAATGAAATGGATAACGAGTTGGGACGTCCTGATGGTGGCGGGCTAACCTCTGCCGTGGTAGGAAGCCCTGTGATTAAGAATGGAACAGCGCGCAGGGTGGCGGCCGCCAGTGGTGGCGAGTTGGGCCGCCAGATGGGCGGTGGCGGAGTCGTGCAGATGCCAGTCGCACGGCTCGGGCAGGAAACCTGCAACAGCCATGGCTTGCGCTTGCGCCAGCTTCAGCCCGCTGGCGATGCGGCCGAGGGTGGGCGCCCGCTGAAGCACCAACCCGCTGCCCGCCACCGGGGAGGTCGACGGTGCCGTTGGCATTCCGACTAGGACGCGCCGACGCGGCGGCGGCGTCGGCGGCATCATGAGCTCGGTGTAGTCCCCCTGCAGACTGGCACAGACATAGAGAGAAGATAGCGATAAGGCCAAAGTTCGAGCTGTATCCTGGGTCACGACGAGGTATAGGAGGAGGAACAGGAGGGGGAAGACAGCTGGACGTTAGCTCAAAACGCGCAAACCTCAAATGTCCATGTCAGAACGGTTACTAAAGCCACATCGCCACACAGTTTCGTTCTTACGTATTGGTCACCCCCCGCCACATGTCTTACCGTTGTAGTGTGGGTGCAGGTAGCCTGCTTTACTGCAACATCAAACAACTTTTGAGACACAACTGGCGAGTCAGGGCGATGGCACTCAACTGGCAGTTGCGAAAGAGGCTGATTGGGCGAGGAGAAACGGGTGGTTGGGGTACAGGGCTGTCTATACTTACTCGATGACTTGGAAGTTGCGCTCGTGGTCGCCATTGTACATGTTAGTCAAGGACTTCAAAGGAATGGCTTCCTCTTCGCGCGAGCTGCGCCCATCGGGCGGTCCATGCAGGGAGGTGACGCTGGCGCGGTTCTGGACGACGGTGCGCGTCATGGACGTGATGTGGTTCATGCCCTCAGTCACTGCGCGCTGGATCGCATTGTTGGGCAGGTAGTCGATGCTGGATGCTGGCGTGATTTTGATTTGAGTCGAGGTGACCTTCAACGACTTGGCCCGATTGAAGCTGTGTGCGCGCTTCATGGACGACCACACACTTCCAAACAGGGAGTGGTTGCGCTAGTCGGGGATGCAAAGAATGCAATGCAAATGCATGTCCCACAGCAAATGCGAACATTACCCTATGCATAGGCTCCGGGTTGTCGTCGATCAACTCATCAAGGTTGCCGGAGATGGCGCGCTTCAGCTCCGGCCCAGCCTCGTGCAGGGTCCTCAGACCCGCTTGCAGCGTAACCGTGTGATGCGCCTCCTTATCGCCCTCCTTCAACTCCTCTTTGCGCTTCTTGAAGCGCCTGAAGTAGTCCTGGATGAGGAACGTCGCGTAGAACTTGCCCACCGTGACCTCGTCGTCGACGCCTGGGGGCGGCACCACCTGGTCCAGCAGCTTTGGGCTGGTGCGCTTCCAGATCTTCTTGATGACGGCGCGCAGCTCCGAGTTGGCGTCGTCAATGTTGCCCTCGGTCTTGATATGCAAGGAGGTGCGCACCACGGCGAAGAGGGTTGCGTTGAACAGCACCGTTCCGTCGCTGTTCAGCGGCATGTTCATCGACACCAGTCGCTTGCAGGCCACCCGATGTGGGCACAGCTTGCCGAAGCCCAGCGGAGGGGAGATTTTCCGTAGCAGCGTGACCACATCGAGATGCTTGATTCTCCCCTTTGCATCCGGATCGTATTCGCTCCACAGTCGGATGAATTCGTCCAGGTGATGCGGCCCCAGGATGGACCAGTCACGTGTGAGATAGTCGAAGTTGTCCATGATAACAGCCACAAACAGATTGATGATCTGGATTTGGAACATCAAAAGACGCATTCATTCATCACGCTTCGCTGCGCACTCGCTTCCAGAGAGCCTTACAAGAAACGAGCAGAGCACGTAGAAGGAGATGAAGTACGGGTAGGCGATGTCGGAGCCGCAGCTGTCGCCTGGAACCCTGTTCTCGATTCGCGAATCGCATTGCACCTCAGTGGTGGCGGCGCAATCCAGCATTATGTCCTGCCAGGCCTCACCGGTGGCCGAGCGGAAGAGGACCAGGACCGCTTGCGGAAAGGAGCCGAAGTTATTGTTCCGCGTGATCGAACTCGTCGAATTGCGGCTCTCAATTTTACCGAACATCTGGAAGCAGATGTGGTTCGCGCGAGAGAAATGATGCAGCAAATTGAATTGCTACCTGCATCCCAATGACGGCATAGATGAAGAACAGCATGATGATGAGGAGGGCGACGTAGGGCAGCGCCTGGAAGGATTTGATGAAGGTCCAGAGCAGGGTGCGAATGCCTTCACCTCGACTCAGCAGCTTCACCAAGCGCATCACGCGAAACAGTCGGAAGAAGTTGATGGAGATCAAGCCGGAGTTTTGGCCAGGCTACAAGTTTGCTATTAGACCTAAATGGCTGACGCTTCTCCAGTTAGCTGTGCCGCATTGTCAGACATTGTACCTTCGAGAGCAGTGTGAACGGGTCGGGTGGTAGCGTATGGTTACGGTGGCCGGCTAAATTAACTTCCATATCCATCTTTATTTCATGTCTCATTCGCTGTATGCAGCGGATATCAAAGGGTTAGTTAATTGACACACAGCTACGACATCGAGGTGCGCATGCATCGTGAAAGCGAGGGCGGTTTTAAGCTGGAATAGCATTGCTAGACAACAAAAGCCACTATCAGTGTGTATGGCCATAAACTTGTCCGCGCCCTAACTCTGCAACATTTACGATGAGTCAGAACTGGGGCGAAATATAGTGTGTTTTCGTGTGCTAAATGGCTTGTGTATATAATACAGATTTGCGCTTGATTTCCTTCACGGAAATCAGGGAACAAATATCGGGCAAGTGCAGCGCAGCTAACCGGGTAAACCACTGAAAGCGACAACATACATTTACTTCCGAATAGACAATGTCGATGAAACTGCCCAGCACTATGACAAAGTCGAAGACGTTCCATGCATCCCCAAAGTAGTTCTGCGAAGTGTTTGAATACATTGGGATTATAGCCCAGTGGTCGCACACACTTACCTTGAACCTAAACGCCGCCAGTTTGAAAACGAACTCCAGGGCAAATAGAGCCGTGAAGATCATATTGAGGATATCCAGAGTGTTGGTGTAGAACTCGGGTTGCTCGTGAAATTTCATCGCCAGCGTGACGGTGTTAATCATAATCAGAATGAAAATGGTATACTCGAAGGGGCGCGAGGTGACAAACCACCACACTTTGTACTGGATGCGGTGCTTGGGAATGTACCTGCGGACCGGCTTCGCCTTGAGCGCGAACTCGATGCAATTGCGCTGGTTCTTGTCCAGCTCGCAGTTCTTGTACTCCTGCTCGCCCTCGCTCTGGAATGTGACGATGACGAAGCCAACGAAGATGTTCACCATGAAGAAGGCGATGATGATGATGTAGATGATGTAGTACGCCGCCACGATCGGCCGGAAGTTGTGAATTGGTCCGCGGTCCTCGGCGTTGGAGTCGATCGACACGTACAGCAGGCCGGGCCAGCCCTCGAACGTCGACACCGTGAACAGCGTGAGCATCGCCTTCGCCACGTTGTCGAAGTGGAAGCGGTTGTTCTGCCACGATCGGTCGCGCAGTTCCGGCTTGCTGATGTCTCCGCCTTCGTAGATGAGAAATGTGCCGCTGCAGAAGGCCGCCATTTACCGAATTGCGATCGCGACAAACCCCATTCCGAATTCTAACTTACTTGCATTCGGCGGCAGTTAGTTTCGAGGAGTCCGAGCATGTCCAGAACTTGCCCTAAAATTATAGACCTTTACGTCTCGAACCCACTCTACCGCCCGCTACCAGGGTTTGAATTCGAGAGCGCTAAGCTATTGATCCAGTAACCCAAGTCCTCAAACAGGCTAAAGTTAAGGGCTAAAGTTACATGCAACAACATTGACCAATCAGAACACACTGGAAATTGTTCACATGCAATTGTTAATGGCATAGATTAGGAAAAGACGAAGCACAACTGCGAATAGATGACGGAACGTACGCTTTAGATTTTCGCCTGCAACAAACATGCGCGCAGGATCAACAGGTAGTCATCCCTTGTAGTCATAACTAACGAAACATGTAGTGTAGCAGAAACAAATACGCATGTACCATGATTGACAACGAAAATCGGAGCATGTTGCACATCTCCACAACGAGTGAGCATAGACTTGCCAAGTGCATATCAGAATACGTAGAGCTAAGCGATTTGCTTGCGGCGTGAGTAAACAGTTCGAAAATGCTGCGCATTGGCGAGGTCCGCAAGTAAATGCGCGAGACCAGGCGTCAACCTACAAGCCGGCTACAAGAGAGTGTCGGACAACAAGAGAGATTGCGACTAGCCGCCGAGTGCTTCCGGAACGGCGCGTACTGGCAGTTACCTTGAACAGTTGCACTCCAATCACTGCAAACATGAACTGCAGCAAATAGGTGACCAGCATAATGTTGCCGATCGTCTTGATGGCTACAATGACGCACTTAACAACGTACTTTATGCCAAAGAAGTCGGCATCGTTGTCGGGCGTATCGGGAACGAAAACGGACATTATTGACACACACACACACAAGTATTGAGAAAGAGAGAGAGAGAGAGAGAGGGTGCCGATTGCAGGTTGGGGGCATCACGCAGCCGCTGGGCGCACAGCCAAATGCACCCTGGGTCTCGCTCTCTGACACCAGTTTCATCTTCTCTCACCGGGCTCCCTTACCGAATCTATCCACCGACGCATCCCTTTGTTCTAGCTATGACTACAAGTTCGCCTACGTGTCCAACATCGTTAATGGATTGCGGCGTATGGCGTTTGGGGGTGCGTGAAGCAAAACCAGAATGGGGCTCAATGGGGCGGCGGCGGTTTGGTAGAGAAAGTGTGAATTAGAAACAGAAACTCAAACACAAACCATAGGCAAGTCAATTTGGGAGGCCGCTACAAGTGTCAATAAAAGGCAAACAGAGCAGAAAACGAATGTCAACCCATAGGTGCATTTTGCTTGTGGTATCTGGTTTTAATCGAGTTTTAATCAACAACACATCAGTGGCAATGGCTGAGATGGTTTATGGCGGGGTGGTGGGGGGTGGTAGTGTCTCGCCGTGCGCTCCCCGTCTGTTTCGTGATGCGCCTACCTTGAACAATTGCACGCCGATTACTGCGAACATGAACTGCAGGAGGCAGGTAACCAGCACAATGTTGCCGATCGTCTTTACCGCAACGATCACGCATTGGACTACGTGCTACAGCAACGACAAGAGCAATTAGAAGAAGTGTGCGAAAGCGTCTCCTCCTGCCTCCCCATTCTCCCTACGCTCCCGTCCAGCTTTGGCGCGCATGTGGGGGACATTACACACCAATCAGCACATACCTTCAGTCCTTTGGCACGGTTGATGGCTCTGAGGGGCCGGAGGACGCGCAGCACTCGCAGGATTTTCACAACGGACATCGCCCCTCCTTGACTGCCACACGACGTTGCGTATCAGCCGCAATTGGGGTAAAACAATGCGATTCTACTCACTTGAAAATTGAGACCAGCGACACGAAGACGACCACCAGATCCAGCATGTTGAACGCGGACCTGAGGAAGGCACCGTCGTGCAGGATGACGCCGTACGAGATGGTCTTCAGCAGCAGTTCGGTGGAGAAAATAGAAGTGAAGAAATAGTCGCAATAGCCCAGCACCTAAGAACAGCCAATTCATGGTCCGGCATCCCACATCACCGCAGATGGGCACATACTCGATTAATTTGTGATCTCGAGTCAATGGGATCCTCCATGGCGAGCATCGCCGAAGAAATCATAATGCACACCAGAATGATGTTGCCGAAGAGTGAGTGGTTGCATAGCCAATGACAAAACACGCGGAACCTGGTGATTCAGAAGACCGCGTTTGATCAGTTTACCATGTTTAGCCCCATCCTCACACCGCGTGCACACATTCAAAGGATACACCACGAACAGCAACACTAATGATTTACGGTCATTCGCCCATCGATAAGTCATTGCTCTTTTCGCCAACTGTTTGCCATCTCTACCAAGCATTATCTCAACGATCTGATCAAGCTGAGGCGGGTGGGGTGCGAGTTCTACGAGCACTAAAACATAGTCTACAGATGTAACCAAGAGAACACCGATCGGGAAGCAATCATTGCACACATCTGACTAGGGGCTGCATTGGTAGAGTAACAGAGAGGTCCAGAGGAGAGGCCGCAAGAACTACATCGATCGATTCTGCTTTGAATTCTGTGTTTGCTTCATACGGCATCATCAATGGGTACGACTAGGGAGCGATTTGGAAGCGAACTACCCCGACTTTCACCTGTTTGTGGGGGAAAATATGAAGAATGACGACGCTGGCGGTATGGGCACTGTGTTTGTGTTGCTTTTTTGTTCGGACGTGCGACGTGGGCGCGCATTCGCGGCGCCACCCGCATCATCCAGTGCGTCGCAATCTGAAAGTGTGCACACTGAATTCTACTCGGTTCGCCGACATGGCTGCCAAGAAGTGTACAACATTTATTCGACAAGCACCGTGGAGGCGAAGGGGCGAGGCGCAATTTTGTTGCTTCCGGCAGCAATGTCCCACGCGCTCGATGCCTACCTGTTGTCCTGCGAAAAGATAAAGAAGGCACTTCCCGCGGGTATCGGATGCACCTTGTTGACAATATTCACCTCGGACATGCGCCGAGGGCGCGCCGACACCTCTAAATCCTCTGAAATTGTCACAGGTTTGTTGACAGCTGCCCTCGCAGAGGGCTCATCCGATCACCACAACAATTGCGCAACAACGAATGCCTTCGTCCGCCCGCCTTCGTCCTACCTTTCTCGTGCGCACTGCGCTCATCGTATCCCACATCTGCTTCCTCGTCCTCCTCGTTGAAGTTCATCTTGGTCTCTTCTTCTTCGTCTTCATGTCCAGACCGCTCCGAATCGTATGCTCCATCGTCGATCTCCTCCTCCTCCTCCTCCTCCTCGTCCACACTGTGCTCGTCCATGTCGAGTTCCTCATCCTGCACCGGTGTCGGACTCTTCGACTTTTGCTTCTCGGCTTCTGCCTCCTCCTCCTCCTTTTCGATCGCCGTCAGCGACTCGGCGTCGGCCAAGTTATCAACAGCAATGGCCAAGAAGACATTGAGGAGGATATCTGCAGATGCCGGCGATAAGGAAAGCACAAACCCATGATCGTTTCATATTATTGACCATCATTTGCTAAGGATACAATTGCCGCAGATGAATAGAATGATGAAGTAGATGCAGGCGAGGATACCGGGGGATGCAACGCCGCCGTAGGCTTGGATGCCCTGGTACATAACAGCGTTCCAATCCTCACCTGTTAGTATCTGGTGCAAAAGACAGGGATGCATTTCGGGTTGGGTCTCATTCGAATCGGATACCTGAAAGACGGTTAGCAGGCTCTGCCAGAAGCTGTCAAAGTTCGACCGCGGTTTCGGCTCCGTATCGCTGTAATTGAACTTGCCCCCGAACACCTGCATACCCAGGAGGGCGAAAATGACGATGAAGAGGAAGAGTAGCAAGAGGAGCGATGCGATCGACTGAATTGAGTTCAATAGCGATGCCACTAGGTTGGACAATGAGCGCCAGTACTTAGTGACCTTAAAGACCCGCAGCAGGCGGACGCATCGCAGAACGGAAACGCCAAGGGGCGGCATGATCTGTGAACGCGTTAGGACAGTTTCCGTAATGCTGCCGATGACGACGAAGCAGTCGAAGCGATTGAAAAGCGATACAAAGTAGCCCTGTAAGCGGAGGCATGTGTCATCGGGGTCGCTGCACTCAGGGGAATTGATCACCTACCTGAAAACCCAAACTGTACATTTTCAGCAACATCTCAAATGTGAACAGAGCAATGAAGAACATATTTGTGTACTCTGAAAGTGCATGGAGAATAACAGTAGAGGGGGAGTGATTGCGGGCAAGGGAAACGGAGTACCTTGAAAGTCATCTAACCAGTAGGGTTGGTCGTAGTGCTCCGTGGCGAGGACCAGCGTGTTCAGAAAAACGAGCAGAATGATCAGCCAGTAGAAGGCCTGCGACTTGACTGCCTTCCGGCATGCCCGCCGTATCCTTCGATTGACGCGATCAAAGTCCTTGCGCTTCTTGCTCATCCACGACTCCTGTTCGGCCTCCGCTTCCTCGCCCAGCTGGTCGGTGGAGTCGATTTCGTTCGCCGTCTTTGTCTTCGACTCGGCATTGATTTGGTCCTCGCCTTCCGGCTCAATGTCCTCCGCCTGAGTGATCCAGTCGAGGTATCCTCGCAGGTCTTCCTCGATCTGCTGCTTCTCGCGCAGCTTGTGGAAGTCTCCGCGCGCCTTCGCCTTTTCTCTCTCCTTCGAGAACTCGCCGCTGAGCACACCGAGAATGAGATTCATCACGAAAAACGCGCCGAAAATGACCATGGACACGAAATACGACCACTGCCACGTTGTGCCTAACGCGTCTTGTATCTGGAACGGCACGAGGGTCGAGGAAGAATATAAACTAAGAGCGGAGATCAGGAGAGGGTGTGCGCTTACGTTATAAAGCACATCGGTCCAGCCTTCTAATGTAATGCACTGAAAAACGGTCAACATAGACAGTCCAAAATTGTCGAAGTTGGTAATACCAAAATTTGGCCCCTCCCAATCGTCCCTGCACTCCATATTCGGACCAATTTCGGAACAATTGAAACCCTCGTCTCCGCACGGATGCGGCTCGTCCATGATTTCATCTGCAATTGTGAAATCACGTTGTGCCGCACTTAGTAACTTCGGAACTAGTGCGCACTTACTTGTAAATTTGTCATAACAACTTGTGTGCAATTTTCCTGAGAATAATTCTAACCCAATAATGGCGTAAATGATTATGACAAATAATACTAACAGAGCAATGTGTAATAAAGGCACCATGGCACGCAGAATCGAATTTAAAACGACTTGCAAACCTAAAGGGCACAAAACAGCAATCTCATTAGCCAAAGCTATGTGGGCCTGCATATATTTGCTCACTTGGAACACCGGAGACGAGTCGCAATGGGCGCAGGACGCGAAACGCTCGCAATGCCTTCACATCGAAAACATCCTTTACCATGTACTGCAATACCGTACTGAGCATTCTACTCATGTGAGAAAAGAGATTCGATTAGTTCTGTGTGGTTTGCAACCTATTCAGGAGTAGCTTTCAAACAATGCGTTTCAGAGGATTGTGTGCTCCTGGTCATGAAGTTGGCCTTTAGTTTGAAAACTACTATTCAAGAAATAAAAGAAAGATCATGAAACTCTGCTCTTTTCGCAAATATTCTATGATATCCATAACACAAAATTGTGTTCAATGCTTTATGAGGCCAAATTGCTACAGATAATTAAAAACCATACCGAACTCTGGGAAATCAGGATATTAATCTAAAGCTTTGAACATCAAAGTTTTATAAAATTTATAAAGCTTGCAGCATGCCACAGAAACTCATTAAAAATGAAATTTCCGCGATACCAGAAAGCCTGATCATGTTAAAGTAATCCACAATCTGCAATATTATAGGGCAGGTAAATTTCTCTAATTAAATATATGCATTCAGTTAATTATAACAGAAAATCAGAGATTTTGAACATATCCGGGCTTAGGGAATGGCTTAAACTGCTTAGAGCAGTCATTCCCAAAGTGGTCGATTTTGATTTGCAGGGGGTCCACGACAATTGGGTGGTTACGAGATGCGAATAGGGGTCTATGCAAGAGTAAAGCCAATAACAGTTCATGGGTTGAACGTGTCAAATTCCGTACCTGTAGACAGTGCAGACGGGCAAGCATGGGGTATACCCATCGCTCCATATGGGTATTCCCCGTGCTTCTCCGTTGCTCATTAAGGGGTCTATGAAAATCAACAATATCGGTAAGAGATCTACGGGGCAAAAAAATTTGAGAAACACTGGCTTAGCGTAATGATTAGAGACCGGATTGTATACTTTTTGCTTATTGAAAACTATGATATGCATAACCGAATGCTTTGGGACCTCCACGAATTAGGCCAATAAAAAGCGTTGTATCATTACTATTGGAAATTCCTATTCCAATTGGAAATAGGCAAATAACAGATATTAATTTCAATGAGAAGTAAGAAGCAATGATCTTCCTTTTATGGTAGAAAAGTGAATTGTTACATACCCTATGACTACAATTGTAAAATCTAACAAATTCCATCCATTCCGAAGGTATGCGCCCTGATGCATCATGAAACCGTACGCGATGACTTTCATGACGCATTCGGCGGTGAAAATGACTAGAAATATGTATTCGATTTTCTCCTACAACGAAAGGTCATCAACATAGTGCTCCACTGTGGTCCCTAAATTGGGCTCCATTAATGCATTTACCAAAATTGCGTTTGTCGCATTTGAATCGCCGCATGGAAACGGCGTGTACACGGCTAAGGCAATGCAATTAGCGAAAATCGTCAACAGAATCAAGTACTCGAACGGTCTGCAATCACATCAATTAAGGAGCAATATGGCGTACTCATATGGTAAACGATATGCCTCCATTCCAGTGATTGATTATGCTGTAATGCAAGCAAATCAATGCTGGCTAACATTGGGAGGATGATTAGTAGATCGTGGTGGATGTTCGTGATACTATACTCCATTGGGATCAATTTATCAAAAACTTTGTCGGCCCCACCCCACCTGAAGGCCACGCCTGACCGCGAAACCAAAAAGGATACTTCCACTCGACAATGTCGATGCACAACTTGCGCACCGGATTCTTGAGGTATAGGAAGAAGAGGGCCCGGGGTGGGCGATCCGGCGGCGGCTTTCCACCGCGTCGCACCGGCCGCTTGGGGGCAGTCGGCGTGCGAGCCCCCGCCTGAGCCGAGTTCGGCACGCCCGCCCCCACAGTGCTCATCGCTGTCGCTGTTGCGGCCTCACTGAGTTCTCCTTGCCATGCGCAACTGGCGCACAGACGATTGTTGCTGTTGCTCGGATGCACCTGCTCCAGCTCCTGCTTCTGCTGCTGCTGCTGCTGCTGCTGACGCTGGGCTTGGTGCCCCTGATGTTCATACTGCAATTCTGTAATCAATGGCGCCAGCTGAATTCAGCTTCTACCTATTAACAGGCTGGAATATGCTCAAATACACATGTGAAAGTGGGCTATCAATGGAATATAGAGATTCAGAGAAGATCTATATATTTTTGTTGTAGATCGTTTTAACTTCATTGTCTTTGCCCATTGGACACGGTTAGAGCCTTAAAATAGTTGCAATTTCGGTCTCTTTGTGAGACCAGATATTATATCTCAGTGTGTAATGAATTTCCAATGTCTGCAGGGTAAAACTGAAATGATGAAAAGGTCAGCTCTGGCCGGACTATCTTGGAGACCTCAAAATCTCAATAGCCTAATCTTAATGCTACCAATTATGATTAATCTGCAGCCATCTAATCAGGGCTGGCTCCAGGTGGAAGCAATCGATGCGTTGCATCGGGGCGCTTCTGCGTAGGGGCACCATATGCGATATGACCAGTAGCCTACTTGGTGGGGGGGTTCCGCCCCGGGGGGGCACATTTTTGAGGGCGGTATTTTTGTACATTGTTTACTATTGCTATTCAATCTGCCATAAAGCAGAAGTATGAAGTATGAAGATTAAAACTAATATTTGATTAATTGCAAAAGGGCAGCAAATTGGGAGACCCGCCCCGGCAAATCTTCAAGACGCAATGGACTGGCACGGGGAAGGCCATATCCGTTGACTGGTGGCGGTACCTCTGGTATTCCCCGTGCTTTTCCGCTGCATCATAATGAACCAATTTTTATGTAATGCTGCTTTGAGGTGCGTTAATGGCTGTTCTAGCATCAGGGAGCTAAAAGGCAGCATCTAATTGAGTATATTTTAGCAATTTCCAAGCCAGGGAACATGAAAATTGAGTAATTGGGAGGTGTATACTTTGTCTCTAAAGCAGGGATCGCGAAACTTTTTTGAACGTCGTCCCCTATATAATTTTTCGGGATCTCCATCGGCCCCCTATAAAAGAAATTTTCAAATAAAACTATCTAAACTTCAGGCACGGGGTGTACCCAATGATGATTACCACGAA
>JAOEHK010000004.1:677060-688043 GCA_025447835.1 Labidoglobus nevermanni
AACCCGCTTTACGCTGTTTCGTTTAACGCTCAGCTGTGCTGGAACGTATCCCGAGCGTAAAGCGGGGTCTTAGTGTACTGCGATTGCAAAGGATTGCGATTTGAATAGGCGAATCCTTGCTGCCGTCACGCCATCTATCGTGTTGCGCGTTTCAGGACGAATTGCGCGCGCGGCAGAGGGCAGCAGCAGCGAAATCAAACCGACTATCGCCGCCCAATGATTTTCGCCAGAATGCAGCCGTTTAAGGTTATGCTGGCGAGCGTCCGTTTGTTAGTGGCTTAATCGCGTATCAGTGCAGCGATAAGCATCGATCGCAGGGTGCATGAAGCGGTCGCAAGCGTGCCGTTTGCAAAGTTTCCCGTCTCGAGCAGGTACGTCAAGCAGATTCGCTATCGCACGCTCCGCCGCAGAAATGCGCAGACTCGTCAAACATGGCCGTGCTCGAAATATTTTCCGACATTAGCCACCGTCCTCGCAACCGATCGATATTCGGCAATGTGACGTAAAATGTCCGTGCTGGTGATTGCCGTGTGTCGCATTTGCTGAAATATGTCGCGACGCATCTGCACTCTGCGTCGCCGGTGCGCTGCGATGGCGAATTGAGTGCGCCACGGCGAGAGCCGCCAGCGTTTTCGTATTAAATGCTCTCACATACACGCAGGTGCGTACGCAGCCGTACTCCTCATTTATTTCCACTGAGCCTGCTCCGCATTGCCGATGGACGGCGGCGCGATGCGCCTCCGAGCGGTCCGTTTGCGCTCGATGCGCCGCAGCACCAGCTCGCTGGCGATGCTGGTCGCTGGGGGGCGCATCGCAGCGTCTCCGACTGTGACGTCGGCGACGCGTCCTGCCGCTTGCTGGTGGTCGCCATTGATATGGGGTGGCTGGCAGCGCGCACCAGCAATTAGCGCGAATTGTTGTTGTTGTTGTTGCTGGTGGAGGCGTCCGTCAGATGTTTGGCGCATTGTCGGCATCGGCATGCGGACGTGGCCATCAGGCCTTTGCTGGGCAACGGGGTCGCGGTTATTGATTTTGGCCATACTGCGTCGAGAGGCTGCAGTGCATTGATGATGGGCGAATGCTTCGACTTGCAGCTGGAGGCTACCCTGCATTCCGGGTGAGAGTAGATGGTGATGATGAACAACGCGAACGGGCAGACGGAACAGATCACGATGGTGGTGCAGTCGCCGCTCTCCGGGTCGGAGGACGACGACGGCGACTGCCCGTCGTCGCCCGGCTCCGGCTACGACGACTCCACCGACCTGATGGCGGCCGCCATGGACGACGAGGTGACGGCGCAGCTGGCGGCCGCCGGGCCCGTGGGCGTCGCCGCCGCCGCCGCCATCGTCTCGTCGAAGAAGCGCAAGCGGCCGCACTCGTTCGAGACGAACCCGTCGATCCGCAAGCGGCAGCAGAACCGGCTGCTGCGCAAGCTGCGCCAGACGATCGACGAGTTCGCGACGCGCGTCGGCCAGCAGGCGATCGTGCTGGTGGCGACGCCCGGCAAGCCGAGCACCAGCTACAAGGTGTTCGGCGCCAAGCCGCTCGAGGACGTCATCCGCAACCTCAAGTCGATGATCATGGAGGAGCTGGAGAGCGCGCTGGCGCACCAGGCGCCGCCGCCCGTCCAGGACGATCCGACGCTGTTCGAGCTGCCGCCGCTCATCATCGACGGCATCCCGACGCCGGTGGAGAAGATGACGCAGGCGCAGCTGCGCGCCTTCATCCCGCTGATGCTCAAGTACTCGACCGGGCGCGGCAAGCCCGGCTGGGGGCGCGAGTCGACGCGCCCGCCGTGGTGGCCCAAGGAGCTGCCGTGGGCGAACGTGCGCATGGACGCGCGCAGCGAGGACGAGAAGCAGAAGGTGAGCGCCGAATGCGCGCCGAGGGCGGCGGGCGATGACGGTCGCGACTCAGCACGCCGCTGCGCCGGCCTCTTGCAGATCTCGTGGACGCACGCGCTGCGCCAGATCGTCATCAACTGCTACAAGTTCCACGGGCGCGAGGACCTGCTGCCGGCGTTCAGCGAGGAGGACGAGAAGGCGAACGCGGCGGCGACGGCGAACGCAAATGTTGGTACCGTGCTCAAAGCGCACGCGTCGGCCGTGCACAAAATACAGATCCAAGCTAACGGCTCCCCGCAGATCATATCCGCATCGCCGGACGCGTTATCGGGCGGCACCTCGGCGCAGGTCTGCCTCGACCCCGCCGGCTATAGTTCCGATCTCGATGTTCGTAGCACCAACAAGCAATCTAGATGTTGTCATCGTTGTTTCATTTCCGATTTGCGTTCGCTGCTCTCGTAGTCGATGCGTTCCCGCTCTGCCGCAGTCCTGCGGCTGCAATCAGAGCCGACCCTGTTATGCTCGTGGGTGTATGCTAGCTTGGTTTTGTAGCCGTACGTGTTTCGTTGCCATTTTACGTTCTTCCTCCTCTTCTTCATCTTCTTCTTCTCTTACACGTTGATTTCGTTCGTTGTCCAGCTGCATGGCGCCGCGCGCGCGCTCCGGACCCGAAACTGATACCGAAACCTTGCGTGCTTTGAACAGATCTCGGCGCAGTACGCACCCACCGTGCTGCACACGATCACGAACGCAGACGGCACGGTTAGCATTGTACAGGTAGATCCCAACAACCCCATCATCACGCTGCCCGATGGCACGACCGCGCACGTGCAGGGCATGGCGACGCTGCAGTCGCAGGGCGAGACCACGCTGCAGGCGATCGCCGACGGCGCGCAGGGCGAGGTCATGGACCTCAACTCCGTCACGGAGGCGACGCTCAACTCGGAGGGCCAGATCATCCTCACCGGCGAAGATGGCCATGGTGGGTATTACGCTCGCGCCCATCGCTCACATTCGCCAACCCGAAATCCCATCGCATTGCAGTGAGCGGCGTCATCACCGTGCCGGTCTCGGCCTCCATGTACCAGACGATGGTGGCGAACATCCAGCAGCTGCACACGAACAGCGACGGCACGGTGTGCGTGACGCCGGTGGTGCAGGTGCCCAAGGTGGAGCCGAACACCGGCGATGGCATTGAGACCATCACGGTGACGCAGGGCGGCCTCACGCCGATGATGATCCAGAGCGCCGGCGACGGCACGCCGCAGGTGCTGCAGGTGCTCTCGCTGAAGGACGCCACCGTGCTGACGAAGGCGATGGCTGGCATCGCCGACGTGAAGACCGAGGAGACGATCATCGACTAGAAGCATCTCACTGTACATAGTTATTCTACTTGTGGTCGTTGTGCGTGTGCCATCTGTGAATTGGTCATAGCTAAGTTAAGTCGGGGGACAATTGATTTACGCATTCAGTTTCTTCAGCAGTACGTGCCAAAGGCATCCCAATCAAGTACCAATTTGTTATGTTTAGCGACTAGGTTTGCGCTCCGCATGCTATTTATCGCTTTGCGCCCCTTGTCGACGCGCGATTTTACTACGTTACCAACGCCGCCACCCAAAGCCCCTCAGACACCGCGTACGAGCTAAGTCAGCCTAGATTCTAATCCAACACTAGTCTTGATGCGGCGTAACGCATCGGGACGTTGCGTTTGCAATGATGATTTAAGTGACATCGTAATTGTATAGGTTTTAAATGCGATAGTTGAATAGGCGCCAACACCCTGTGTTGCGCAGCGAGAGACGTTTCATTGATAGCGACGATGTTGATGTGTGATGACAAACAAGCAAACTTATTTTTTATATTTTTGAATGCCCTTAGCAAATTTATCCAAAGATACTTAGGAGGTTACTAGAGCGAATGTTGATAATTGCCCTATTATTTGTACATATTGTACTATTGATAAGATCTAGCTTTCAAACAGATGCAAGTAATTCCCTTCGAACTGAATTCATGTCACTTATGCGAGCTTTCATTCAATGCCGAGCTTCGAACAGCGAGTGTCAATGCAGTCTAGAGATTCAAAGAACACTAAACTGCCATCAAGACATTCGTTGGTCGAACGGCTTGACCATGGACGGCCAACCCAGATCAATTGTCGTCAATTGAGGCCCGTGGTCATATCGATAAAAATTGAGTGGAATCCCAGGGCCTTGGGTTGGCCATGCCTGGGATTGAATCTTTCGTGGCACAAAGTACCAAATCTTGTGAGAATATAGTTTTAGTTCAACAAGTCTGCGAAGCGTACTAGATTCTCTTATTTCATCACTTGCTTGTTTGTTCAAACGAACTGTGCACTACAAGACATCTGATTGTAATAGGTAAATCTTAACTTTAGCTTAATTCAATCAGATTCGTCTAGAGTTCCCCAGCGCGCAGTGCCGAACGAACAGTGACACGAATTATTTGTAAGCCTGCATATTGTACAATTCCCAATAAGATGCAATCAACTTACCAGTTACTGGTTCCTTCGTTCATGCTGCATCAACCATTACTCTCCACTTAGCAGAGGAAGCAGAGTTTCAGTCACATTTTGCAGTACCGTACCGATTAGGAAGGAATTTTGACAAGTTCTATTGTACACTACCAATAAATCATGCCATTTCAAACAGCGATGCGCCTCGGAACGAAAGGGCAATTGCGCGTAATCACAAAGGCGGAACGTGATTGCCATTTGATCGCAATCATCCTTCCACATTCAACGTGCAATGCACTCTTGTTTCGATGCGGTGGCTGTAAGTGGACCCACACAGGCTTGTGATTGATAGGGTTTGTAAAAATTGATGTCCTGTAGCAAGGATACTCCTGAAATGAATGAAATATTGCCCATTGTTCATGTATCTACGTATTGAACTCGTACAACTAAGTTATTTATTCATTTAAGATGATTTATTATTGAGAAAACAATATCTAAATCCTTATTCCATTTCAAAGACATCGCGCAACGCCAATTCGGGCTTGTCGTAGCCCAATTCTTCGGGTGTATTCACGCCCAACTCGCTAAGCGTGGGTCGGATCTCCTGGATGATGTATGGATAAATCTCCTTCACTTTATTGCCGCATTTATCCTTGACCGCCTCAATGAAACGCACCGCCAATGCGTAGTCATTGACCCTACGGCATGCCTTCAGTGCTGCAATGACGATCTTTGGTTCCGGCACCAAGTCCTCGCCGCAAAGGTCATTCATAGCCTTCCTAATTTCCCAGCCATCAATATCATTACGATTGAAATAGGCTTCGTATCTGAAGAGAATGGCGAATTGGGAACTTATTAACGTTCTTTTGCGTTGACAAAGATTATATAAGAACGAACCTGGCATCAAATTGCTCATCAGTTTCGATCCGTTCATGGGACATCCATCTCATGCCAACAGGAGCAGCCCTGCCGGGATTAATTGCAACATTCTTCAGTACACTATGACCACGGAGCAAATAAGCACGGAACATTTTCTTATCGTTAAATAACACGTTACGAGGAACCCCAGTACCTGGTTATGAAACGTTCCTAAGCTCCTCTAACAATCGATCCATTTCATGGCCGACACCGTCATTGGGCGGGTGATTTGAAATCGAATCCTTTTCGCAAATTCTTAGCGACTGATAGGAATATAACTATGATATCATATTATTATTACCCTTGAATGATTGTAGGAGCTTTTATCGTGTTGTACTCACTAAATGAATAAAAATCATCCCTGTTTTCTTACTCATCCTGTATCCTGTATCCGGATGGCAGGTACAACAGGACTATTTCCGTCTTTATTGCAACTTGCAAAATTCAGACATTTCGCAGAGATTTGCACGAATGCTAAAAGTGGGAGTGAAAAAATCAATGAACAATGTCTGCTTCACGTTGAACGGCGGACGTATTTGGATGAAGCAAGGATATTGAACATATATGTCAGTAGGGCACAGCGCAATCGATTTACACATCGATATCCCTTCCCGCAGCAGCGACAGCGCACTCGGAAGAAAGCAATGTCTGGTGGACGAAGCAGCCAACCACCCCGTGATGTCCAGTCCAGTCGGAATCCAATGTTCCAGTAGGACATTCCGTTGCCTGTCGTCTTGCGGGACTCGTCCTCAGTGCCCGCGATGTGTTCGGCCCGCGTTCGAATTCGAATCGTTGCGAACGGTTGAACATCCACCGCCCACTTTTGAACTCCGATTCTGCAACCTCTAGGTACACATGAGGACTTTTAGGTGAGTGCGGAGGCCCGGGGCGTAAGTATGAGGAGAATCAGAGACCAGAAGAACTGCAAAGTCATTGGCATGAGTGATTTGGACAGTTGACTGTTGGTTAGCACAGGGGAGGTCAGGGGAGCCCAGTGCGCGCATCAGTTCTGAACATGTGGGTGGCCTGTGGGTGAGCGCGATGGGCAAGCGGCGCAAATGCAGCAAGGAGCGCATAATTCCGCGCCAGGATAAGCGCATCTGCGGCAGCATCTGCCTCTGCCAGATGGTGGTGGTCTTCAGCAGCGTGTCCCTGATCTACTTGACCGTGGCCATCTACGTGCCCTCGTACAAGGCGTTCCACTCGGGTTTTGAGGCGACGCCGGTGATGTGCCAGGCCATCAACACCAGCGTCCACAACAACTGTAGCTGGGCATCCTGCAGCGAGTGGTGCCTGACGAAGGCGTCCGGCTTCTGCCCGCAGATCCACGTGGTGGCGCGCCAGAACGGCACCAGCGTGGAGCTGCGGGAATGCGTCGACCTGACCACCGTCCACTGCCCCCCGGCCAGTACGGCCCATCTGCGCCGCTACAACTGTAACAACGGGAGCGAATGCGCCTCGCTGAGCGGCGTCTTCAACTGCTCGCTGGGCCACTGCGCCAACGTCTCCGAGGTCTTCGAGTGCCATTACCGAGCCGACGGCGCCATCCTCGACACGGACCGCGACAACATCAAGCTGACGGGGTTCTTCGAGTGCCGCGGCTCGCGATGCGTGAAGATCAAGAGGGCGTTCAGCTGCGACCGGTACTGTCCGGAGATTGCGACCAATCGAAGCAATGTCTTCGTCAGCATGGACGACACGCTGCACACGATGGCATGCGGAAGGGTGCTAGCAACGACCGCCAGCGAGGGCAGTCGCCCGGGGCGGCCCATTGAGCCCACGACCATCTGGCGGAGTGACCAGCATCGGCAGCAGCAGGTGCTGATGATTTCATGTCGGAGCATTCACCATGGCGCGGAGACGATAAGGTGAATGGCGCACGTAGGCAATGCTCTTTTTTTATTTGGGGGTCTACGGGCACCATTCGCCCTGAGCACTGCGGCCTAAAAGGCCTATTGTACTGTGACCCTCTAACTTAAAATCCAAGTGACTCCTTTTGAATTTCCGTCAGGATATTCCATAGCTCCCTTGGAGGCATTCCGATTATGTCCGAGGGCGTCAAGCTGCCCCTCTTCCATGTGCGCTGCCGTATGTATCAAAGCGCATTGCATGGGCATAGGATATGATGGGCCGTTTCTGGCCACTCCTCACATGCTCTGCGAGTGGGCAAGTCCACTAATCCCAAATTACACAAGTGGTAATTAAAAGGATGATGTCCGGGCACCATTGCCCAGGAGGGTTCTCTTTTAGTCGCCTCTTACGACAGGCAGAGATTACCGTAGTGGTATTCTAGCCCCCCCCACTACAGGGGTGAGGCAACGCTCTTTCCGGTTGCCAAATTGGGCAATGATATGACGCATTGGGGCGAAAAACGCGGCGTTAAGGGTGACCTAATCGCATATTGCGTGCTTCGTCACCGTTCATTCGGATGGCGAGATCGCAGCTGCTGATTTCTATAATTAAGCGCTCCTGCTAAGTACTCCAGTATCGAGCTGTTTCCAGTCCCGATGTATTTCCAACTCCATCTTGTTTAATTTTAATTATTATTTCATTAATAGGGTGGTCTGCAGGCACCTTACCGCGGGCGTTAGAGATTAATCTTAGATGGTCAGATGCGTAACTGAATGCCCCCCAGGATGCACTTTGAATCATCCCGATACAGTCAGTAGATCCTCAGAAAAGCCACAAAAACTGCAATCACGTCATCGTCCAATTGCGATCAGGTCATGGCACATTTCCCCATTTTCTACAGGAACTAGCAGGAATTTAGAGATGAGTCTTATATGGTCAGATGCACAATTAAACGCCCCAGAGAATGCGCTTCTAATCATCCCGGTACACCCAGTAGTTCCTGAGAAAATCCACAAAAACTGCGATGACGTCATCGTCGAGTTGCGATTATGTCATCGCACTATTCCTCAGGCCTATTTCTATGACCTTCTAATTTAAAGTCTAAGTGACTCCTGCTCCCTTGGAGCTATTGCAGTTATATTCTCGAACACCAAGCTGCTAAGGCAGCGCATTGCCGGATGTGAAAATGCGCATTGTGGTGGGTCCAGTAGCGTAGCGTGGGGGGTGTGGGGGGTGTGGGCCGCCCTGGGCGGCACATTTAGAGGGCGGCAATATGTTGATAATTGGTAAACGTATAATACGTACCCGTATACAGTGTTAGTGGACAAACACGTGAAATACCCAGGGTTCCGGTCCCGTCACTCGAAGAGGATATTGCCAATGCTTATCCGCCACTTAGGCGTAAATACTGTCAATTATGGCTACACAAGTAGTAATAGAAATCACTTTTCAGAATTGGTGTAAATTTCACAATAACTTATCTAGGGGGCGGAAATATTTCCTCCGATATGGGTGGCAGACAATTACGCTATGCCACTGGGTCCCCCCCGACGCTGGTCCAAAATTGTAGAGGTGGTAATTGAAGGGATAGTGGCCAGTGATTATGCCCGTGACTTTCTGTAATTCTCCTTTAATCAGAAGCAAGAACTATTTAGGTCTTTGTCTGGATGGTAGCAGAAACAGCTTAGCTTGCCCGCACCCAGCGGTGTCCTGTTAGTGGGCATTTTTGCATCTGTATTTCCGTGTCATAATACTTTGAATTGAATTGCGGGGAGAAAATCAATAGGTGTCAAAGTTGATTGTAATTAGTGCTCGTTCGTGATGAATTCATTGCATGCTAGTGTTTGTCTTCGGTTTTAGTCACCCTTGCCATTAATTGTACATAGATTAGGTGTTCATCATTCATACATAAAGTAGCACACTATTCAAGGCACATGTTTACTCCTCAGTTGAGGTATTGAAGAAGAATTTACCGCCCTTCTTCTTAAATTTACGCAATTGGATAAATATGTCCGATACTCGATTTGATGTCGATCATTATACCCCACCAGACTCTATTATGTTATCCTCTTGCCACTGGGAATTACAGGGAATACGCTAAAAAGCAATTAACTAGTTCTTTCTTTTGTGGTAATGGTTGTACTTGTTGATGTGAGGTTTTATTTGATATGAAAATGATAAGGTTTCATTCGTCATTTCATAATCTGGCAATTGTTGAACTGATCAATGTACTGTTCTGAAAGGGGCGTTGATTGCGTGAACGGGACCATCTATAATGCGACCGACATTCCAAAGCCGTCAATAAACTTTACGACATTTTGGCAAATTCGCAACAAGTGGCGGCAGGTGCTGGATCCAACGCAGAAATTCGTGCCTCCCCAGGCGGCCCTCACAATCTACAATCATTCCAAATTGTTTATCAACTTGGACGGATGCGTGAACACCCTTCGTGGCGAATGCCGCGAGTTTCTGCTCGTCAATGGCCGCGATGGGCGCAACCAGACGGCGCAATCGAGATTCCCCTGCTTCTACAATAAGGTACAGTTGCAAATCGCAATGCATTCCCCATGCGTTAACAAATTTCGGCCATGTTATTGCGAAAGCACACAATGATGTTTGCCGTCCATTTCATCGTCCTCAAATTACCACACGCGCTGACGAAGTATTGATCGATCGTCATTTCCGTCGGCGTTTCGCTCACATTTCACTACATTCTTTCCTAGGTTTGCCGCTTGTAGATATACTTTCAGAAAATGTCGCGTTTTCAACAAAACACCTCGTTCTTTTCTTCGCAATTTCTTTTGCTTCTTTTCATTCAGATTTCTTGATACAGTATTACTATGATGTCTGTGATTATTTGATTTCTCATAGAATTACACGAGGATGTCCAATCAACGATAAATATATAGGATATTTTATAGATACGCTAATTTATAGAATAAACCTAATCCAATTGCAGCAATTGCCAGTCATCCATATTCCTCTAGTCATCTAGGCTTGTTTCCACCTTAATTGAGTCGATTTCCCCCATTCGGGTGGACTTTTTCTGTTGGTTGCTATTCTAGGAAACTTATTTAGGTGTTAGTGAAGTCAAAGCTACTTATTCTCATAAATTTTAATAGGACTACATGGGATATAGTGTAAGACTGTAAATACATATTGCTCTTATGAAAAGTCACACTGAATTAGCTTTTAGGGTATTCCCCCCGAGGTAGGCCATTAATAACAATTTCCGAGTATAATAAGGACCTTTGACTGTATACACGTCAAAACCTCAACAATTTGGAAATAATTCAAGCCCCTGTAACGGACAAGTCCGTAATATGAAAGGAATTCTTTCGCGGCACCCTTGGAACATACTAGTTTTGCCGTATACTGAATCTCCACACTATTTGCAACCAATAGACCAGTGTTTCTCAAACAAATTGGACTCGCGGCACCCTAACGCCATAAAACTACAACTCGCGGCACCCCAAAACCATAAAACTACAATTCGCAGTACCCCTCAAAGCCAAGGCGCAACGGACAAGCACGGGGAATACCCGTGAATTTCTCGAAATTCGCATTTCCGGGAATTTGAAGTTAACGGTTATCGCCGTTAAGACGTATTTCCACGTCTAAAGCGGCAAAATCTATCAAACTGTCATTGATTTTGCAGCAGTGCTTTAATTCAACTAAAATTTATTTAGTTGTTTAAAGCTATCGCACACCGAGTGTGCCTCCTGAACAGGTTCAGCAATTGTATACTTTTTCAGAAAACTTTCACTGTGTTGTTCCTGTGATTTTATGAGTTCCTTAAAATATTGCAGAGGTTCTCTACACAGGTGATCATGTTTTGTCGAGAAATGTCGCAATAGTTTACTGGGAACCATAGCTTCATTTGACAAAATTAAACCA
>JAOEHK010000004.1:692609-707369 GCA_025447835.1 Labidoglobus nevermanni
CGATGTACATTTAACACGATTTGTAATCGTTAACATTTGGAGTATCAGTCTCTTCATTCGGACGTTCATAGATTCTCGATTTTCTATAAACCCCCTTACTGGCGGTTGAACATGAAAAATTAAGATGTTGAATTTGACCACAATGAGCAAACCGGTTATTGGATCATTAGCAACGTTGAGAATTACAGTTTGGATCAATAAGACACTTCTTGTTGCGAATGGGTCCCATCCGCCTGCCGGCTACAAACTTATAGCTATCACATCTACTACAATTATGTGCGCATGAATAAATTATTTATCTAGTTATTTATCTAGCGCGTCGAGTGTCGCATTGCGTGCTGGCAATAGATATAGCGACGAACCTAATATATATAGCTATTTCGGGCCACATCTCCAATGCGGCCACACATCTCCGATTCTCGGCAACATTAATGTTAATTACGAGCATCAGCTGGTGGCGTTCGCGCCAGTTAGCAGCCATGCGACATACGCGGCGGGGTGATCACCTAAACCCGCTGTTTACCCTCACGCGCATCACTCTTGCTCGCATCAAGATGAACGCGCGCTCCGAATTAACTAACAATTTGCGTAATTATTATAAACGCCGCTAATCGCGCCGCCAATTAGTCACAACGCGAGGGACATCAAAGCGCAGGAGGAAACCGGTGGAGCAACAGTCCGCTGATTGCTGTTGACATGCGAGCAACAGTCCAGACGCCTCCGGGAAGAGGCAAACCTCAAAGCATTCGCCGTTTCTGCTGCCGACGTTGAAAGCCACTTGCTTTTGCATTCATGATGACGACGATGACTCCGCTTGGATGCACTAGAACTTGTGAGGATCCTACTGGAAAGGATTGCTGGAGCAGAATGAGGCGAAATGAATGAATCGTTGGTCTTCAGGCCCCCCATATGCCAAAAATTTTCTTCAAACTCAACTAAAACAATATTCCCTTTCTTGCGGTGTTCCTGCCTCCGTTCTCCGCCCGTTACAGGCCGGTGGTGGCTTTCCATGCACGCGCCTCAACTGCATTGTGCCTCTTTCCTCGCTCGCCGTCTAATTTATGCCGCCTTTTTGTTTTACAACTTTGTCGCTCAAATGCCCATAAAATTAAATCAGCTAAGTTGCGCCACAATTTTCCGGATGGCTGGCAGTGCTAACGCCACAGCTGCCACCACGGAAAACGCTGAATGCAACGAATTCGTTTTTATTTGGCGCACGCATATGCGAATTTCAAGGTAATCGCACGCGATCAACTTCAAGCTCTGGTGCCCACCGCCACTTCCGGGTTATGGCTTTATTACTTCCGCAACTGACCGCCGGACTTTGGGGCGCACGGGCGCATTGTTTCCTCGAAGGCAAATGCATATAAACTATAAAACCGAATGTTTCGCATCCTCCGCAATGACCGCAATTCTCTCCAGAATAGCGCATCGGCGGGAAATCCGGAAAAGCTGGCGGCCGGGGAGCAAATGAAATTGTTTAACGTGACCTGAGCGGACAGCGGGTTTCGATTTTTGCCCGCTGACTGCTTCGAGCCCAACCGCCAGGTGGCCATTGAGGTTGGGTATTTCGGGGATGGTGGCCGAGCGTGCAGGTTCACCCGAGGGCTGTTTATCCGCTCGGCCATATCATCCATGCTGCTGCTGCCGCCGCCGTCATGGGCGGTGGTGGCGCGGGTAATGTAAGCATATATTTATGATTGATATATGAGAAAGTGCAGCGAGGTAACCACCGCCACCCCCGCAGGTGGATTGGCGCTGCCTGGATGCGTGCATCGCATCGCGATGATGATTTATTGAATGGTGTGCGGCTGCATGCACATTAATAATGCTCAAAATGTTTGTGCGCCCCCCGTGCTCATGCTCTCCGCACGTGTTGGGGATGCATGGACATGTGTACCTTGCGTCCGGCTAATGCTGGAGGCGAATAGAGAGGTGAATAAATAGGCATGGCTCCACTGCATATGGATGCGAAATAGACAAAAATTTCCATTCGTTGTGACATTCATCAAATCGTCCATTGTTGATGAACAATTGTTCAATTGCTCCATCAATAATAAAGCAGCAATTTTTAGTTATCGTCCCCAATCTAAGCTTGCTTCCATTGATTTTCATATTTATCACTAGCTTCCAACGGACTCGATGACCTCTTTCGTAAATGATTTTCAGTCATAACATTCTAAAGATGTGTATGAAATTTGCGTTGGAAATTGAATTCTGAATTCATTTCTTCAATTTGTTTTTAAATGTATAGGTTATATTTTCTGTATCAGTAGTTATTGTAGCTAATCGAAGCGTTTTTTTTGTTACGTCGAGATCGGTTTACCATCCGGTTCTCTCCACCTTGGTCCTTCCAGTCCTTTTGTGCTATCCCACCTTTATTCGCCTAGTCATCGCATGCCATCAATGAAGTAACTGAGCTCCTCCCAGGGCAGCTTAGCCATCTTGCCTGCCTTCCGTTGCACCCTTAGTGCTATGCACTCGCCCACTATATGCTGAGGCACTTCATCCTCTTTTAAGCATCCTCTTCTTGCTTGTGAGGCCGCAGTGTCCCGAAAAGTCCTACGAATTTTCTTAGCCTTGCTCGTCCCCAGGAGAGTGCAAGTCGATTGCATGTACTTGATGGTTTTCTCCCCAGGAATATCTTGGAGTGGTACATTCCCACACCAGTAGTTTTTGTCCCGAATCGAAGCTTGCTTCTATTCCTTTTCATATTTATCACTAGAGACCAACAGAAACGATGATCTCTTTCGAAAATGTTCTTCAGGTATCACATTCTAAAGATGTGTAGGAAATTTCCGTACGAAATAGAATTCTGAATTCATTTCTTCAATTTGTTTTAAAATATATGGGTTATATTTTCTCTATCAGTAGTTATTGTCACTAATCGAAGCTTTTTTTGTTACGTCGAGATCGGTCTACCATTCGGTTCTCTCCACCTTGGTCCTTCCAGTCCTTTTGTGTTATCCCACCTTTATTCGCAGTCATAGCATGTCCTCAAAGAAGTGACTGAGCTCTTCCCAGGGCAGCTTAACCATCTTGGCTGCCTTCCGCTGCACCCTTAGTGCTATGCACTCGCCCACTATATGCTGAGGCATCTCATCCTCTTCTAAGCATCCTCTTCTTGCTTGTTGAGGCCGCAGTGTCCCGAAAAGTCCTACGAGTTTTCTTAGCCTTGCTCGTCCCCAGGAGAGTGCAAATCGATTGCATGTACTTGATGGTTTTCTCTCCAGGAATATCTTGGATTGGTACATTCCCACACCAGTAGTTTTTGTCCCGAATCGAAGCTTGCTTCTATTCCCTTTCATATTTATCACTAGAGACCAACAGAAACGATGACCTCTTTCGAAAATGTTCTTCAGTTATCACATTCTAAAGATGTGTAGGAAATTTCCGTACGAAATAGAATTCTGAATTCATTTCTTCAATTTGTTTTTAAATATATAGGTTATATTTTCTGTATTAGTAGTTATTGTCACTAATCGAAGCTTTTTTTTGTTACGTCGAGATCGGTCTACCATTCGGTTCTCTCTACCTTGGTCCTTTCGGTCCTTTTGTGCTATCCCACCTTTATTCGCCTAGTTATAGCATGTCCTCAAAGAAGTGCATGAGCTCCTCACAGGGCAGTTTAGCCATCTTGGCTCCCTTTCGTTGCACCCTTAGTGCTAAGCACTCGCCCACTATATGCTGAGGCGTTTCATCCTCTTCTAAGCAGTACCTGCATAGTGGATCTTCGCGAAGGCCCTCGGTAGCTAAGTGCTTGTTGAGGCCGCAGTGTTCCGAACAGAGTCCGAGTTTTCTTAGTCTTGATCGTCCCCAAGAGAGTGCAAGTCGAGTGCAGGTACTTGATGGTTTTCTCCCCAGGAATATCTTGGAGTGGTGAATTCCCGGTGCCCGTTCCTATTCGTCCTATATTTCTGTTGACACTAAGGTCTTTAGAAATTTCTTCTCTACGTCGGGGTGGATTCCAATAATTGGTTCCGGCTCGACGTATGCAAGGTTTACTGCGCTTTTTGCTAACTCGTCTGTCTTCCTAAGCCTTCGAAGCCTACTACTTTCTTCAATGTTGTTTTAAATTTCTAGGTTATATTCCCCGCACTAGTAGTCCTTGCCGAATCAAGGCTTGCTTCTATTGCTTGCTTCTATTGCCTTCCAACAGAATCGATGATCTCTTTCGAAAATATTCTTTAGTAATCACATTCTGATGATGTGTAGGAAATTTCCTTCGGAAATTGAATTCTGAATTAATTTCTTCCATATTGCTTTAAATATTCAGTTTATACTTCAGTTATAAGTATAGAAAACTGTAAAACAAGCGATAACCAGAATTAGATCGCCAACATAATCATTTGGAATAATTTCGTAGGCGCAAATCCGCTTTTTACGAGTTTACTAATAGTTTCATGGATCAGCATCACGTCGGAAGTTTTATTTTGCCTCTCCTACCAAAAGGGGATAATCATCCCCGTGCGGTGTTCTAAGCACACGATAACAAGTTGAGCCGCAATCGTACGCAGGCACGAAGACGAGATGAGCCTGATGGAATGGAATTGCGCGTCGAGTGAAACGCGCAAAGGGTGAATGAAGGCGTTCGCTGATAATTTGATAGCGGCCCATTCCCGCCCGTCCATCCGCTCGTCCTTCGAGCGTCTTATCGTCGTGCGCGCCGGAATCGAAATTCGCCGCGGCCTGTCACAACTTTTTATTTATACCTGCAGTCTACATTTGCCCACCGTTCGTCAAGTCGTTCGTCAGCAACCCCCAATGCCGTTCATTATTCATATCTTAAACGCACGAGTGTCTTGCACTTTTCAATCAGCATTATCTCGTTCGTGTGCAACCAGTTTACCTGCAATGCACACGAAAATTTCCGGCCTTGCGGCTATCCGCTTTAGGCACTCGTTTGTCCAACAAATCAATAGCGGTTACCGGTGGCGGTGGTGAGAACGGTCGCTGTCCACCGACCGCACGCCCTTGTTTCATATCCCATTTTTCATCTCCCATCCGTCCGAGGTCCGTGCGCGCCTCGCACTTGACCACTCACCCCCATTATCCTTCAGCAATCTCCAGTATCCTCCAGCGCATTCTTTATCGCCAGCAGTCATGATATTAAAACAACTCGACATTGATCATCCAGAGGCCTGTAATTAAAACGTCAGACGCACGAAAATGTGAAAATCATATTGTTGCTACGACGCCGCTGAAGAGTCCTTCAACTGGCCTGACATATGCAACCGTAGCAGCACGTTAAGTTTCCGGTTTCCTATTTCGCCACCCTGTTCGCCGCTTTTTCAGCAAAGTCCATTGCTGCCGCCCCATTGCGCAGCAGACAAGTGCTCATAACTCATTCAATTGGCATCGCCGTTGAAAATCTGGCCGAGTTTATCCGGTGATAACGAATTTACGGACGTCAGTTCGTGTCTCGCCCGCGCGCGCGCTTTTCAAAACGACATAAAAGGTGGCGTGCGTACGTGCGATCCGTATAAATCTCTTCATTTGCGGAAGGCGCACGCAGCGTACGAGGGCATCGGGGGGTGGCGTTGGCGGGTATACGTTTGAATGAGCTGCGTGGCGCTGCTTTTATCGTTATGGCGTCCGTCTGTCTGCGCTCGGATGCTGGAGACTCATGATTTGTTCCAACACGCGATATTTGACTGCAGCCGGATGAAAGTAAGTTGCTGAAATTGCCGGCATTTGAAAGTTGCTGATATTGGCGGCTGTGGTGGTGGCGGCGAAGATGCTCATTAAGGCATGCAAATGAGGGCGCTGTTTCAATTCGCCAAGCACTCGTACACTTTTCGTAGATACGCAAATGAGGCCGTGGGCCGCTACCCCATACCCGGATATGTAGCGCTAGGTGTTGATATTAATCAGTGCTCGTGGGGGTGGGGCAAGGGGGAGGGGGCTTGGGGCCAGGACGGCATAGCAAATTAATACGCGCATTACGGGGAAACTCACTTTTGTTCCGTACTAACTTTGCCGGCACTCCCCCGAGAGCCATTGTGCCCGGACGCAGCCAGCAAAGTGAATTAAAATATTTATTAAGGAATTCCCACATACACACACGCACCCACACACCTCTTGTGGGATTCATGCTTAATTAGCCAAGTTATCGTCTTAGTTACGCCTTGAATAATGCAATGGGGAGCGCTGCTTCCGTTGTGTTTAGCTTGTTGCTGGTCGACAAAAGACAGCAAACTGTGAAGGAACTAGGAGCCCCAAGGCGTCGATGAGCAAATGCAAGACTTGCCTCTGTGTGCGGCGACTTCTTCAATATGATTGCACACGGCTTTGCCGGATTACGTAAGTGTCTCAACTTTCATCAATTCGCTCCATTTTACATCCTTTTTATTCTTTCACATTTTTATAATATTACTTAATTAAAATTGTCTATTTTCTATATATATATATATACTAAACATTGAAAACCTCTACGTAGATTTCCGGATCGGGAATGGTGGCAGAAATGAGTAAGAATTCAAACATAACCTCTTTTCGACTAATATCAAGCAAGAAGTTAGTAAAATTTCCATTAATTAATAGCCTTGGCTATATTCCGCCCGGGTGTGGTCACTGACGATCTAATTGGACGCGTGCAGACGAAGCTTCATGAGGACCATGAGCTGACGATGAACGAGCCCTCCACACAGTTTCCGGAGGTGTCGCGAACGACTTTGTTTAAGATCTTTACCAATAAGCGCAAGACCTCACGAAATCGCCAGGAACGTGGTATGCATGTGCCTTTATGGAGTGATTCAACAGCGAAAGCGAAGCATTCCTCAGTCAAATAGTGATGGGCGCGGAAACGTGGATTAACTACATTGGCCAGCAGAACGGCGATGACAGCGACGGCTCGGATCCGAGGAAATCGAAGAAGTTGACGCCAATCGATTGCTAATAGTAGTGCAAATAGTAGTAAAGTCCAAGCAACGCTGGGTACTCCAGTAGTATAAGATATTAAAAGGTCCTTAGTCATTTGAACTATAGATATATTCACCACCCGCTCTACCACTCACGAGTGTGAGACTTCGTGGAAAATTGTACTGCAACCATGTCCCTTCAACCTGAGTTCAGGGCTCTTCTAGGGTTTGAACCTAAGACTTTCCGTACCTTAACTCTGTACTTTGACCATTTGACTACTGGGCAGTTTCCTCTGAACTAACGCTGATCTAAGTTACAAAACAGCACAAATAATATTGATAACTTACTCTCCAGGGTCTATAGTATGAAAATGACCTTCCTTATTGAAAACTTTGATAAATTTGTTGAATTTCAAATATGTTTAAAATCCTTCTCTAATTTACTCCATTAGTCCATAACAATTAATTTAAACAAACATTTAGATAAAGGATAACTGGAAGAAATGGAGAATGACCACAATACTAAATCTAAACTTTTCTTAAAGCAAGGACAAATGTAAATAGGACGAACTTATTAAATGCAAAATAAGTCTCTGATATGAGTTGATTGGTATGAACCAATTTGATTAGAATATTTAACGCACCAAGGGTTGCCGCATGGAATGAGCTTTTCGGAGGTTGTCGGAGGCTTTGCCTGGCTTAAAATCGCTTCGCGTTGTAACGAAACAGCGAGTAGGTTCCTAGTAGGATGAGGACCTGGAGCCCGCTCTCGTTTATTAATATGATAATCAAGGATCTTATTTCAAATGTAGCGGTTGGCTGGCACCAGCACCCCACAGGCGAGGATGGATTCGCCTACGGCGTGAGAATTTGACGGAAACGCATTTGCGCACATCGGGAGATTACATTAGGATTCATGCGCTACCGGAAAATAACGGAAGGCAATTAAACATGAAGGCTTCTCAGCTATGACTATATCAAAGTGCCAATCAATAATGATGATTCTAGAATATTTTACAAAATGTAATGGAATTGAATGTAATTCGATTAAAATCTGATTTCACTCCATTTTAATTGGTCGGTCAATTTTCATTGGCCTCATTTTAATCGAAAGCCCAAATGTGCATGCATTTAATTATCAAAAATGATTTGTATTTGCCATCATTCTTCAATTCGCATTTTTACTCATACAATGCTGCTACTCCATTTTCATCTCGTAACGTATTTCATAAATTATTATTTCCATTATTTATTTCATTGCTCGTCTATTTACTATTCAACAAATAATGCTTTTATTGGAAATTCTCATGCACGAACAATATTTTTCACTTTGGAATCCATACATTTGGGTTAAGTCACCATTGTCATGTATTCATGCAATAGTTTAGTGTTGCAATAAATAACAGAATTTTACGCGTAAATCTGGAGAAATTCATTTCATTTACTCATTATTTACAGATGGAAACCATTTCCATGCATTCTAATATCCAATTCAACTTTAGTATTGTTTAACTATATTAATATATATGTTACTGTAAAAAGCCGAATTCTGGAGAATGTCGACATTCACCGGTGAATGACCATATTCACAGAGCCGTTTTATGTATGTCCCAAATATTTACTAAGTAACCTATATATATAAGAATAACGTATGAAAAACGTGGCTGTTATGTTCTCCGTCCAAATCCGTATGGGGCGTTAACAGGACGATTCATTCTAAGATAGATTGCAATTGCAAAGTGGCAACGTTGCTTCTGGGGCGCCATCTCTTGGGACTGACCATCTCCACTCGTCCATCAACGTCTGACACTTGGGCCAGCGGCGTTTCCGTTCTTTGCGGCACAGTATTATCCTTTACATTGCTCCATAGCGTCTAAAACTAGCAAAAAGTGCGCCCGCCACATTCAAGCGAATCATTATGAGGAATTCGCGTCAAATCGATGCGCGATGTTGGATGGGCAAAGGAAACGCAGCTATAAATCCTCATACAGACCACAAGCAAGTAATGTGGACGGCTTATATCTTAGATGGTGTAAACATGATCTACACGCGAGCAAATTGCATCTCTTGTCGGCCATCCTGCGACTCCTGCCTCGAGGACACACACATTTTGTCTTCGCTCACTGCCGCATTACGATATTTTCATATGGGATCGAGTATTGGCGCGGAAATGGGGGGCGAAACAGATTCTCGAATATCAACTTGTGATCCGTTTGCATCGAGACGTTGGCGGCAGCGGCTGCAAATGGATGTGGGGATGGGGAGAATGCGCGAGAGCACTTTGGCTTTACATCGTGAAGGCCTTGATCTTGATTTACTGATTGGAAAATGGTCTTTTTCCTTCTTGCAATCCGATTAGGCGGCAAAAAGATGCCGATGACATGGGGGGTGGCGGTGAAGTGACGCTGCAGCTTGTTTCCGTGATTGCGCCATCGAGCATTTATTCCAACTTGGAGGCAATTGTTTTCGATCACTTCGCGACTAAAGCCGCCCGGCGGAGGGATGATAGCGCGCTGAAGAAGCGGCAATCATGGCGCGGTGTGGGGGTGAATGTAAATTGAGAAATTGATGTAACATGAAGCAGGTGGTGCGTAGTCACGCGTTCGCCCTCGCCTGCCGCCGTCGCGCGCACGCTTGTAAAACAAGTAATTGATTATTCATCAATTGCGAATGGAAGTCGACGGCGGCGGTGGTAGTAGCGACGCTTGCCGAGGGCTGCCAGCCAAGATAAATTAGGATTTGAGCGCTCTGGTGGAGGCGGACCGCATTTTTGCTACACTTTTCTCAATGACTTGCGACGCACGCCACCCCAACCCGGAAATATCAAAGATGCTGTTAAAACATCATTAGATCACGAGAATTAGTTAGCGTCACGATGGCACTGATGGGTGGCTGGTGGCAGCAGATGAAAACTTGCCAATTTTTCATCTTGCTGGGGGGTTCATTTTATTTACACGTCGAGGAGCCGTACAGCCGCCCCGCATACAATGATGATAACGCTCAACTTTGTGGCACATGTTCATAGAGCAAGTAAATAGACAGCAGCAGACACCACCACCACCACCACCACCACTACTACCACCATCGCATGTGATATGAAATATCGTCGAGAAAACTGAGGCATCATGTCATCGCATATATGAAAGCGCACTTTGCGCCCCAAGACGCGTTAAATATTGATTTGTTTCCTTGTCGATGCCATGGCGGGAACGCGTAAAAGGGAGCAGAACGATGGAAAAAAGCGATTTCTTTTCGATTTACCATTTCCCCATATTCGGCTTTCCAATTTTCGTAAGTACGCTGCGTGTTTACAAGTCTTTTTATCTTCTATACCAGTGTCTCGCAATCTTTTTTGTCCCGTAGACTTCTTACCGAAATTGCTGGTTTTCATAGACCCCTGGATGCAGCGGATAAGGACGGGGAATACCCGAGAATCCTGCCTTTGAGGGTATGTGGCGTTACTTCAATTACTACTTATGCAGCCATCATATAGACCCAAGTGACGGATAAACACGGATAATACCCATCTTCGAATAACGGAAGCCCGGGTATACCATGTGTTTGTCCGCCAGTACTGTCTACGGGTACTGGATTGGCACGTTCCATCCATGAACTGTCTTTTCTCTTACGTAGACCCCTTTTCACATCTCGTAGATCTCGAATTTCTTGACTCGTTGTTATGGACCCCCTAGGGGACCTCTTTGGGAATCACTATTCTATACTAACAAAGTATAAACAGTCTAAGTTTAAGGATAATGAATCACATTGGATTCGCAGCGTCAATGAGAACCCTGAGGTGCATTACGCAATATTGCGCAACCTTACCTAAAAGCAATACCAGATCAATGTGTTGCATGCATGGATGCGTCAAGGATAATCATAAAGCGAATGCGGAGAAATGGAAGCAGCGTCTTGCACGCGACGAGGAGGGTTGTCCGGAGGTTAAGTTAGAAAGCGTTGGCCGACAGATGCTGGGGGGGCTGCTGTGGGTAATGTAGCATGTGAGCACACAAGCGGGGACGATGTGTGGTCAATGTCTAATGCACATTTTTGTCCGTTTTTGCCATTAAGCTCACGCCTGCGATGAATCACCCGCTGGACGCTGGACGCGCACCCCAGCCTCCACATTGGGGAGCATCGTCGCCGGCGTCGCCTTGATCGCTGAATGTGTAAGTCGCAAATTGAATCCGGTGCCGGCACTGCTTGAAAATTGGAACAGTTTCAATTAGTGTTCCATTAAGTTGTACGAATTGCGGTCCGGATTAGTGAGACACAACTACGAAGGGCAGACAAAGTCTTAGAATGCTTGCGATGAAATTACTCAATTAACATAAAGATATTGCAGCTTGCTTTCCATGCATTTTCATTAAACGCGCAATTATCCATCATATATTATTCAATGCATTATGCCGCTTGCAATGGCGCGCTTTTTGCCCAAGCTGAGCTTCAGTACGGGTTTTCGACGATCTTGCAACAATGTCTTCTTTTCAGAGGTCTCAGTGTCCAGATACCATTCTAGAGTCGTTGTTTTGTGTCATTTTACAGCATTTTGCAATGCTACAGATCCGATGGACTTTAAATTGCCGAGCTTTGCCGGGGATTGAATCCAACACTATCAGTTTCGTACCTCTATATTTAACATTGCAGAAGAAATGGTATCCAAGTTCTGTTGCGTTTACTTCCACAATCGACTCTTCTCCCTATTGAATGAATTGACAGATGCAATATGAACCATCAACTTATTTTCTGAAATCCAGTGCATTGTTTGCACTTGGCATAATCGCAGAAACGCGAAATCCTCAGGGAAATCATTTGCCCGAGGAAACGATTGCACGCCAGATGCTGCTGTCTACATCGTGACACTGGTGCACCTCCCTCTAGCCCACTTGGCCCAAGCGTTCGTCGACTTAACCGGCCCTCCCCCTAAAATCTCGTATATTTCAGCTCTAAACTTCATTTATCATCTTTAACTCGTTGTCGCGGTGCAAATCCAAATGCATCAACCTGGAACGACATTGTCCTCCAGTTAAGCTGACGTCTGACGCGTATCTGCGATATGCGATTTCGCATATCCCCCAACTTGCCAACCGCCCCCCCAACCGCCTAAACCATCAATTGACCGTCGACATTTTCCCCATCACCGCGTATTTATTCAGGCCTTATCGAGTGCTATCCACTGCTGGTCTTGACCACTCTTCGATGCACTTTTCGCTTCTCGTGCCAATTATGACGGTTGGCCTGAGGGGCGGTGGTTGGCGTGAATGTTTGTCCAGCGATTCTTCGATGTATGCATCGCATGTTTATCCACGTTGCACTCGGGCATTGTCGGCCAAAATTGGGCATTGACATTGTTAAGCCCAAACTTGGCTGATCCCGTTACCATTGGCACATCCCGTGCGCTCCCGTTTCTTCTGCATGGACAAACGAGAATTGAATGTGTGTTTGCACAGCGTTCGCCCTTGCGATGCGACATAGCAATGAACGGCGGAATGTACGAGAGCGCACGTTATCGCAGCCCTTGCCGCCGCCACCCCCATTGTGCTGCCGGAGACGGGACAGCCGGTGGTGGTGCTTGTATGCCTAAGGTCGTGCAAGGCTCGGCCTTAATCTGCTCTTTGTTTATTCATTTTGTTTGCGCACGTTACATTCTCGCCTCCGCTGCCGCCGTCCGTAGCTACCCGCCACGTCGATTCGCGAGAGACACATTCGACGCCAATGCAGGGTGCAGTAAATTATATCCGCTGCTGGCGTAACATAAAATTAAGCAAAACCCACCGTCATCGTCGCCGATCCTCTGTAGTCTGCTGCTCGCTGTTTCGCACACCTTTCCATGCGCATCTCCTGTAAATACTCACGTCAGGGGTGGCAGTGATGACTAAGCATGACTGAGTTTGTATTTGGAGCGTTGTTCTTCATTTAGAGAGAAATTCGCATTCACTTCATTTCCGACTCATTTTTCACTTCATTGCATTGCAACAACGTGGTCTGCCAACCGACACTCACACACACGCAGGCAGATGTTACCCTGGTAGTAGTGCTGGCTCTCGACATTGCTAGTTTCTTTATACCCTGCATAAATCTACGCAGACGCAAACCGCATTGTGGGCCCTTTGCGAATGCAATGCATGCGAATTGCTGCGAGCGGCATGAAACCATCTCGCCGCCTCCAACCCCACTGACAACTACGAAAACATGGCGTGTGTATGTGTTCATGTGTGTATGATATCGCATTCGCAATTCAATCTTTTCCCCTGTTGGTGTCCGGCTTGCCACGCTGTTGTTTGCATTGCGGCGTACAAATTTAATCGACGCGTGGACGCACTGACAGACTCGCCACCGCCGCAGCAACCCCCAAACCGCCCCCAAGCCGCACAATTATATCAATGCTCTGTCAGCAATGCGCATTTATTGCACGTGCGCATGCAGTAATTGAAATATCAAATTGAATCTCGCTTCTCGGAAATGTCGTATCGTTCGAGGGTGCCAGGGGCTCTGGTGTGGTCGCTGTTGGTATGAGAAATTCTCAGAAGCCCAGTCAAAATCGTCGTAGAACGGTGGAAAGTGTTGGTAAAGAAGTGTAAATTAATGAATATACATATATTGTAAAGAGTCTTATGGTGGCTTAATGTGGGCATTCTGAGATTTCTGGTAGGCGGTAAGAAGCCAGATGGGCCAGATGATCGTGCTCGATTCTCGCTTTTCGGAAATATCGTAGCGTTCTGGGGTGGCAGGGCCCCGGTGTGGTCGCTGTTGCAGTCACTATGTGAATTTCTCAGAGGACCAGCCAAAATCGTCATAGACCTGTGGAAATTGGTGTTTGTAAAGAAGTGATATACACAGACTATAAAGAGTCTAATGGTGGCATAATGTGCGTATTCTGACATTTATGGTAGGCGGTAAGAGAGCCAGATGGGCCAGATGATCGTGCTCGATTCTCGCTTCTCGGAAATGTCGTATCGTTCGGGGGTGTCAGGGGCCCTGGTGTGGTCACTGTTGCAGCCACTATGTGAACTTCTCAGAGGACCAGCCAAAATCGTTATAGACCTGTGGAAATTGGTGTTGTAAAGAAGTGAATATACACAGATTATAAAGAGTCTAATGGTGGCTTAATGTGCGCATTCTGACATTTCTGGTAGGCGGTAGGAGAGCAGGATGGGCCAGATGATCGTGCCCGATTCTCGCTTCTCGGAAATGTCGTATCGTTCAGGGGTGCTAGGGGCCCTGGTGTGGTCGCTTTTCATGGCTACTATGAGAATTTCTCATAGGCACAGTCAAAATCGGTGGAAAGTGGTGTTCGTAAAGAAGTGTAAACTAATGAATATACACAGACTGTAAAGAGTCAAATGGTAGCTTAATGTGGGCATTCTGAGATTTCTGGTAGGAGGTAGGAAAGGCAGATGGGCCAGATGATCGTGCCCGATTCTCGCTTCTCGAAAATGTCGTATCGTTCAGGGGTACTAGGACCCCTGGTGTGGTGGCTGTTGGCAGCTACTATAAGAATTTCTCAGAGGCCCAGTCGAAATCGGTGCAAAGTGGTGCTGATAAAGAAGTGTAAATTAATGAATATACACAAAGACTGTAAAGAGTCTAATGGTAGTGTAATGTGGGCATTCTGACATTCCTGGTAGGCGGTAAGAGAGTCAGATGGGCCAGATGATCGTGCTCGATTCTCGCTTCTCGGAAATGTCGTATCGTTCGGGGGTGTCAGGGGCCCCGGTGTGGTCACTGTTGCAGCCACTATGTGAACTTCTCAGAGGGCCAGCCAAAATCGTTATAGACCTGTGGAAATTGCTGTTGGTAAAGAAGTGAATATACACAGACTGTAAAGAGTCTAATGGTGGCTTAATGTGCGCATTCTGACATTTCTGGTAGGCGGTAGGAGAGCAGGATGGGCCAGATG
>JAOEHK010000004.1:707469-728520 GCA_025447835.1 Labidoglobus nevermanni
AATGAATATACACAGACTGTAAAGAGTCAAATGGTAGCTTAATGTGGGCATTCTGAGATTTCTGGTAGGAGGTAGGAGAGGCAGATGGGCCAGATGATCGTGCCCGATTCTCGTTTCTCGAAAATGTCGTATCGTTCAGGGGTGCTAGGGGCCCTGGTGTGGTCGCTTTTCATGGCTACTATAAGAATTTCTCAGAGGCCCATTCAAAATCAGTGGAAAGTGGTGCTGATAAAGAAGTGAAAATTAATGAACATACACAGAGACTGTAAAGAGTGTAATGGTGGTGTAATGTGGGCATTCTGACATTCCTGGTAGGTGGTAGGAGAGCCAGATGGGCCAGATGATCGTGCCCGATTCTCGTTTCTCGAAAATGTCGTATCGTTCAGGGGTGCTTGGGGCCCTGGTGTGGTCGCTTTTCATGGCCACTATATGAATTTCTCAGAGGCCCAGTCAAAATCGGTGGAAAGTGGTGTTCGTAAAGAAGTGTAAACTAATGAATATACACAGACTGTAAAGAGTCAAATGGTAGCTTAATGTGGGCATTCTGAGATTTCTGGTAGGAGGTAGGAGAGGCAGATGGGCCAGATGATCGTGCCCGATTCTCGCTTCTCGAAAATGTCGTATCGTTCAGGGGTACTAGGACCGCTGGTGTGGTCGCTGTTGGCAGCTACTATAAGAATTTCCCAGAGGCCCAGTCGAAATCGATGGAAAGTGGTGCTGATAAAGAAGTGTAAATTAATGAATATACACAGAGACTGTAAAGAGTCTAATGGTGGCGTAATATGGGCATTCTGACATTCCAGGTAGGCGGTAGGAGAGCCAGATTATCGTGCTCGATTCTCGCTTCTCGGAAATGTCGTATCGTTCAGGGGTGCCAGGAGCCCAGGTGTGGTCGCTGTTGGCAGCTACTATAAGAATTTCTCAGAGGCTCAGTCGAAATCGGCGGAAAGTGGTGCTGATAAAGAAGTGTAAATTAATGAATATACACAGAGATTGTAAAGAGTCTAATGGTGGTGTAATATGGGCATTCTGACATTTCTGGTAGGAGGTAGGAGAGGCAGATGGGCCAGATAATCGTGCCCGATTCTATTTTCTCGAAAATGTCGTATCGTGCGGGGGTGCTAAGGGCCCTGGTGTGGTCGCTTTTCATGGCTACTATGAGAATTTTCAATAGGCCCAGTCAAAATCGGTGGAAAGTGGTGTTCGTAAAGAAGTGTAAACTAATGAATATACACAGGCTGCAAAGAGTCTAATGGTGGCGTAATATGGGCATTCTGATATTTCTGGTAGGAGGTAGGAGAGGCAGATCGGCGAAAATGTGCGAGGAGGCCAAGAGTGGTGCCTGCATAGTGCAGTTGCATGCATATAGTGTATATTTCATTGATTGCGCTGGCGTTGGGGCTTCAGGGAGCTTTGGCGGGCTGCGACACGCCCGCCGCCGCGCTCATCCTAGCAAGCGCACGTTTGCCGACGCCGCTGCCGCCGCCGCCGCCTCCGGCCTCCGCCGTCCGAGCTGTTCTGTAGCTGCTTATTTATCGTGCGGCAGCGAGCTGAATCGCGCCGTTAGACAGCCAGCAGCCCCCAGTCAGGTCGCGGCCGATTGTGGTACGAATCGTCAACCGGGCGGCGGCGATCCGGAAAGTTTGCGTGGCGCTCGCTCGTTCGTCCGGGTGTCCGGTGGTGCGTTCGATCGCATGTTGTTGTTGCTGTTTATTGTTCGAGTGCGTCGGCGGCAGGACGCGCCAGAACTGCGCTCGTGAGCGGTCTGCGCACCCCACACCGCCGCCGCCGCCGCCGCCGCCACCCCCGCAGACACACGGCGCGCACGTGACGCCGCCCGCCTCCCGACAACAAACAACAAAGCGATGCGCATCCGCTCACACTAGCTGCTGCACCAGGCTACGAAGACGTCGCCGCGTTGGCCGAAGGGAGTGCGCCCCCGTCGCACACGGTTCTTGGCTACGTGCGTCGTCCGGAAAGCAGTAGGCGCCTTGGCTTCATCACCGGTCCTCGTGGGCTACAGCCTCGTCGGCGTGTACCCGTGCGCGGTGTGGAAGCCGCGACGCGCCCCCAGCACACCACCACCGCCGCAGCCCCAGCCCCAGCTGCCGCCGCCACCGCCGCCGCCGCCGCCAGCGACCACCACCTGCGCCACCTCGGCGTGCTCCTCCAGCTTGACCAGTGGCCATCCGGTGCGTGCACGCGTCTCCGGCCTCGTACCCCGTCATCAACCCTATCCGCAGATCGTGCCCATTCCTGTCGCGTCCACACAGCACCGCCACAGACAGCAGCAGCAGCAGCAGCAGCCACCCCCGCAACAGCCATCCCAAATCTTCATACCGCTGGCGGCCGCGCCGAGGCCCACCACCTGCCACTGCCGGGAGATAAACATTGACGCGACATCGTCCAGCGCCATCAATCCGCGCCCGATTCAGCCGCAAGTGCACCCGAGTCCCAGCCACTCCACACCAATGCTGTTCGTGCCGTTTCCGGTGCCCAGTTTCGCATCCACCATGACCGCCAACAATCTGCATGCGGTCAACTGCTGCAGTCCATCCAAGGTAAGTGCATTGCTGGTTCACATCGCGAAAGCGGAAATGCAAATCTCCATGACAAATCTGGCAATCAGTTCGGAGCAGTTGGGGCAATTTTTTACATT
This sequence comes from Labidoglobus nevermanni, assembly GCA_025447835.1. Lineage (NCBI taxonomy): Eukaryota > Metazoa > Arthropoda > Insecta > Coleoptera > Staphylinidae > Labidoglobus > Labidoglobus nevermanni. The sequence continues at coordinate 710,129 of JAOEHK010000004.1, forward strand.
TGCATTCATATGACTGCGATCTGCAGTGAAGCGACGAATCGCGGAGGGGTGCCTGATGACATTCCCTTTGTGCCAGGGTGTTCTGGAAGAATCCGGACACGGCGAGCAGTCTCGTCCCGCTCCTGATTGTCGTAAAACATGTCATCTCATTTCGAGCTAATCAAGCCATTAGCTGAATGGTGGAAGTGTTACCCTGACCCCCAGTCGCATCAGCAACCCTAGTCTACTCTGGCAGCCAGTAAAAGGCGACCAGAACGTCATCGTACCACATGTATCGATCGAGAAATTAATTTGAAATTGAATTTAGCATTAGGTTTTGATGTGGCAGCAACTTACTGCATTAGCTCCCTATAAACCTTTAATGGTCGCCATCCCCGGATAATTTCGTGCAGCGAATGACGCTCGGAACGCCATCACTCAGTTTGACAATATTCTGATAGTTAATTCATTTACTGGAGGATTCCTTTATGGCATAAATCAATGAGGCAACGATTTTCTATCATTTACCGAGTTGTTTGATCGCTTACTCCAAGAGGGTTCATAGTGGTTAATTGCTGCAAACTATCGTGATTGGGGCTAGAACTATAAGGTCGATATTATAAGTAAAAAGAGGATTCATTGCGTGACAAAACCTTGCCATCAGAATTCATTGCAATTCACGATTGCTATCGGATATGTCGCAATTCAAGGGGGCTTAGGAAGTCCTTTTCTGCGAAGTATACTAATAGTATTAGAGCGTATACTAATTAACCTTCATACAATTTGTCATTTATCTTTTAAAACTTTTTTTGTAGGGCCTGTGATGACGCTGTACTTAGGTCCCACCACTTAAGCCTATTGTACCTCCTCCTTTGTACGAGTCCTACTCCTCCAGGCAGGTGAAGTGGCGGGCAAATTCCAGAATCCTGTTTGGAATCTAGGACAGTAGTTGCCTTCAGCATCTAGAATTTTCATTCTGACACTGGTCATAGAGACAATAGAACCATAGAATATGGAGAGCTGGATCGTCCTTACACACCCTCGGCCTAAGGATCGGTTGCAATGCCGATAGTGTGCAGGTGTTTGTTCAGGCAGCATTACGTGTATACAAACCTCAGGTTTATGGCTTGCCCTCAATGGTTTCTCTTCCTAAGGCGCATATATCAGTACAAATGTTTCAAACAACCCTTTTATTGTTCGTATAATATGCATGGAACATTGGAACCGCATTGCAAAATGCCAAATCTGGGATTGAATGTACTTAACATTCTCTATACTCGATTAACCCTTTTATTGTTCCAAATCTACGGAATATTTGCAGAATTCTACTACTTGGGAATGCATAGTTCTTAACAACTGTAACAGTACAATTATCTTCTTAGGACATAAACCCAAATCAACAAGACTAAGTGACTGCAGCAGGCAAAAGCTTGAGGTTCTGGATGTAGCTTACTGAGCGCTGATAGTCGACTGACTGATCCGTCCCACTGAAGGCCTTTTTATAGCCATGGGTTGCTATCCACTGTCAACTGTTCCACCTACCAAAATTTATTATTTTGCTACTAATAGGTAAGATGGGTAGGATTGAACAATTTACATATGCGGAACTATCACGAAGAGCTTCAAGCCTTGTTGTTATTGTTGTTGAAGAATGATCTGATGTTTGTTCAAGTAATGTATATCCCTAAAGGCAAAAGAGAAAGATTCGATATGCCCTGAAAGACAAACATCAAATGCTTCCAATATAAACGTCGCGTATAATCAAAACAAATTCCCGTTGCATACAAAACAGGAGAGTAGATATGTATAGGATGTAGAGGAAGAGATGAATAATGTGAAACTAATGCAATCGGAAAAACGATGTCCTTGCATTGCCGTGATTCACGCTCAACGCGCGACGATATTCCGAAATCATTTCGAAAATTCCAGAAGAAAATAAATGGCTGAACATTGGGAAGAAGACAAAGGAGGCATCAGGCAGTCGCCGACTGGGAGTCGCAATAGCGAAAACGTACTTCATTCCCATTCTAGGCTGGAGCTGTCTTCCTACATTGCCACGTACAGCCGCATAAAGTAGACACATCCATCAGCATATTTCATCTGACAAAACCGGAAACTGCCATGTTGTCGAATCGAGGCGCGGCCACAAATTGCGGTGCGCCCCGTTTTTCATCGCAGGCCAGACGCAGTGGCAAAAAGCAGTCAGGTCACACAAGAGGAGACAATTGCCCAATATCACATGCAACAATTTGAACAAATGGCAAGGACGCGGATATGGAAGACGTGCGCGATTGAAGCGATCCGCGTAAATGCGCTCGCAGCATTTGTATTCCCCTCAGATTTGCAATACATGTGTGCTTTATCTGCCCGTCATATTTTATTGTGCATTCGGTGGGTCTCGGCGCACCCCGACGATGCGTCTTTGTTAGATTAGATTGGGATGTTTACAGGTGCGCCCCGAATCGTCTGCGGTCCTCGGGCGAAACAAACGCAATTAGAAATTTATACTTCAGTTGGAAAGTTGGCATAACAACTAATGCATATTTAACGCCAACTCCCGCTGCAACTCCAGAGGCAGAGGTAGAGTAATTGCTGCTTGTGGCCCATGCTGGGACTCGAAGCGGGATTGCTCGTCCAGCGGACACCTAGATGCCCGCAAGCCTTCTATTGGGTCACCGATAAACAAGCGTGATTACACTAACCGACCATTCCGCCAGGCCTCCGGTTCGCTTCTTCATTAATGAACCTTGTACAACTGCCATTTGTACAAACTCTAGTTACTGTACAAAAAGTGTCGCCTCCCTCGAAGGGTCACAAAGTTTATGTGTGTTCAAAACTTTTCCAAAGTCATCTTTTCACATCAGTTTTTTAATTGTTATTACAATCCTAGTATATATTTCAGATTACGAATGGGAAAAGTTCACAAATAAAACCACAGATTCTAATTCCGACAATGTAGTCACCATTGTTATTGTTTTGTTGGGGGGTGTGTGTCATATGTAGCACTTACGTCCTACTATAGGACTGGGATATTGGAATGGAGTGGGGAATCGTTGAGGAGGCTACTGCAACTAGATCTGCCATTTCAGATGTACTGTGCTATCTCTACTGGCCGCTAGATAATCAAAGGTATTGCTGTGCTGGGGGTTGAGCCAAGGTCTCTAAGTTCGTGGGCCACCTGCGTCACCATTCTTCTGAATATGATAAGTGAATGTGCTTAAGAAGTTTCGTTGCTATATCATAGGCTTGCTCTATTTAACCATTGACTTTTCAGTCCTTCGCTTATCTGACCATTGCCATCAGTAATATTACATTGGATTAGGTTAAATCTAGGTTTAATATTTATTGATTTACTTAGATAACTAGTGGAGTACCCGGCGTTGCTTGGGTTTTGCTACCATTTACACAATACCCATGCATCTGTTCTACCAGTCTATCTGTTAGCAATCGATTGGCGACGACTTTCTCGATTTCTTCGTGTCCGTCGTTGTCGTCGCCGTTCTGGCCAATGTGGCTAATCCACGTTTCCGCGCCCGCCACAATTTGGATAAGGAATGCTTCGCCTTCGCGGTTGAATTGCATATGCACACCACGTTCCTGGCGATTTCGTGAGGTCTTGGGCTTATTAGTAACCATCTTAAACAAACTGATCCGCGACACCTCCGGAAACTGTGGGGCGATCTCGTTCATCGTCAGCCCATGGGCTTCATGAAGCTTCGCTTGCACGCGTCCAGTTAGATCGTCAGTGACCACACTCGGATGGCTTGGGAATATGGCCAAGGCTATTAATTAATGGGAATTTATTGCTTGACATTAGCCGAAAAGAGGTTATGTTTGAATTCTTACTCATACATATTTGCACATCTGCACCTGTTAGCAATCGGTTTGCAGTATCGTGCCTCGCTGCCTCAGCCTACTTGATATGGCATGGAGAATTCATTCCCGTGCGCAATCGTTCGGTAAACAATCATTGCGTGGCAACGGACGACGGCACATGCGCAGTAGACTACATTCGAGCGGTATTGCCGTACCGTTTGTCTTGAAGTGTTGGTTTTTTCGCTATTACTTTCGAATCATGAGTTTCCTTGAATTTTCCTTTGCGTTAGTAGAGTCCCAGAAAAACACGGAACATCCTCATATTTCATTTCCATCGAATTGTTTGTATTTTCGGAGTAAATCGAGAACACACACGCACACACACACATTAATTTTTATATATAGAGATGATTTGTCCTTTCTGATATTACACTCTATTATATGGTATCGCGTTGTTTTTTTGTTACAAAATCGACAGATGCAGTTTCGATGATTTGAAAATTTTGTGCTGATAGCCGGGTCATGTATAGCAAGATACAACATGGCGGTTTCATTGGTTGGTGTTTTTCCAATTGTTTGAAATGAATCCAGGGGCGCATGTGTAGTTGTTTGTTGCAAAGTTAAGGCTTTTTCTTTCTATGATTGCTCTGAAGTCATCAGCAATAGCTTTCCTCACTTGTAGGAACCTACAAGGTGAAACGTGAAGGTGTTGTTGGCGTTTTTAGGCAGTCGTAGTGTTCCCTTAAGGAAGCTAGCCTTGGCCCTGTTCAGTAGAATTAGGTGCGCGGATATGAGTTAGAGCTAATAGAATTAAAGCAGTATGTCACTGATGGCCATATTAGAATGTCAAATACTCTTTTCGCACTATCAGAATTGAATTGAATTAGTTTAGCCTACTTTAGAAGACTTATTTTTCATTTGCAAACAAGATGTCCAGATATCACTTTTCGGAAAAAAAAGTGTCAAGGCGGAAGTTAGACATTGTGGCGAAGTTTAGTAACTCTGCCACTATCCATCACCGTTTCGCTAGTGCGCAAATGACATTGAGGTGAGTTGAGGGATTTCGGCTAAAAGCTGCATGCTGCACTTTCATGCGAAAACTTTCGACGAGATTTATCGGGTAATATTTTGCACATCAATTCGGGCATCAAACGCGATCGGTAATGGTCGCAACTGGTGTGCGGATGCGCCGCATTCACGATGTGCGAAAATTTCCACAATTTCCGCTAACAAGACTTTATTGGCGTTTAAAGGGCGGCGCGCGTAATTAAAACGCAAAGGGTTGCCGACACATTGTCGACGCCGCCGTCTGAGCCCTGCATACTTAATGATTTATGGCTCGTAATCAAAGTGCCGACCCCTCGTTAATTTTAAAAATCATCGCGGAAAACCAAGGCGAAGCATGCTGGAATTGCCAATTGCAAGTGTAGCGTAATCGGATTACGCTTGCTTCGGCCGCCGCTGCCGCACCCCGAGAGTTCAGTCTGGAAATTCATAAGTTTGAATTGGAAACACGACCGGTCAATACCGACAGTTTGATGGGTTAGCGCCAAATTGGCGAAAGCTGGTGCGAACGCGGTGACTGGAATCGCCGAAGAGCACGACGCCACCGCACATCAAACTGAGCCACTCAGTGGAGCGTAGATGTCTTTTTAATCCTGTCGCCCATCGTTCGCTTCCAGCCAGACCTGGTCCTGCGGCAGGGTGCCTGCACCACCTCGCTGCTCCTCGCCATCTGGCGAATCCTCACGCGAACCTGCGACGCCGCATTTCACTATAAAATGTTAATCTTATAGCGCAATATAGTTTGAGCCACTTGGGCGTTCGCCTGCCCTAATACCACGCTAAGGTAATGTGGTAACGTAGGCGAGGGGTGATTTCGTGCGCCTCAATTAGTCAAAGATTCAAATCAGCGTAATTTGCTGAGCGGCGTAAAAATGAAGCGCTCCCTCCGGTACTCGGCTTTATCTCCGCAGTTAGGTTACGCCGCACGTCTGGCTTTCCGGAATGCACGCTGGAATGTCCACGATCGCAGGACGCGCTTTCATTATTTGCGCATAAATCCGGCGTCGACGCTGCTGTTCTAATATTTTATGAAGTGTATTCGGTTGCATTAATAAGTTAGAGGTGCCGACGAGGAGTGCTAGAACCACCACCGCCACCACCGCCGCTGCAATTCTCCGGCGGACGGCGGCAGTAAAGCGATGAGGGGCGCTCTCCGGAATTGTACCAAGCTGCGAATGGAACGTGGAACGACTTCATACACTCGACCCTGATCGCCCGTTTTTATGAACGGCCATATGGCCGCCACCAATGCCGCCGCCGTCAGTCGCCAGCCGCGGACTGGGTTTTCGCCCTCTTCCGCATAGCGCGTTGAATATTTCAATGTTTTCATTTGCAGTAAATTATGCCAACGATTCCGTTTGCCGGCTCCAGCCAGCCAGCCCGCCAACCAGCCATCCTGTCATCCTGCGTAACCGTTTCTGCGGCGGCGGGCAATGGCATTCTTCTCTCCGCCGCTGACGCTTAACACGCGTCCTTTTCCTGCGGCAATTTTTGCAATAGACGTAATTTCCCGGTGAATATGGAAATGCGAAATTTGCAATTTCAAACAATTGCGGCCGACTGGCGTTAGAGGGGGTAGACACGTTCTGGCGCCATTACTTTGCGTCGTTGGGGATAATACGACAGTGTCGCAACTAATTAACCGCTGCTTGAATATGCACCTATATGCGATTGCTAATTGCGACGGTGCAAACGAAACTGGCTTGTTTCAGCTTGCACTCTTATTCTGATTGAAGATTATTGCCTTCGATACGCGCCTAATTGAACCTCGCTTCCTGCAGGCTTCCTGCAGCCTACCCTAACATCACGCTGTAGATGTCGCCGTGCGAATGTCGTTCGCAATTGCTTTTCATCTACAATTTGCATGATCAAACAGCGAGCGCACCCCTGACACTCGTCTATCTGTGTTTACCCAGCTTGGTGGAATGCCGCCAGCGCCAATCGGTAACTGGCTATATGGACACGCATCGCCCACCGCCATATTTGCGCTCGGCTTTGATACCCTGGACGCTTTTTCGTGTCTGTTTTAAAGCGCGCCCCATCCGAAGCGGTCGTAATGAATAAAACACGCGTGACGCGCGCCTGGTTGATTATTACGCACCCCTTTTTGGGCGAGGACGCGATCTACACGAATCATTTATTCAGCGAGCTGCCAATCTGAATTTCATAACGACTTCAATGACGAGTCGTCCATTGGGGAGTTGGAGCTTTCATCCGTTTTTCCACACCATGGCATGTCCGTCCAATTGCACGGAAGCTTCCCAAACACCCTACAATAGTAGATGTAACTGATTATGACTTCGTCCACAGTATTATCAATCAACAATTTGGGTTTTCATTCATAGCCAGGTCTCGCGTCCAGCACCAGTTTTGGGCGCTCGTCCTGGATCACGGGCGCCACACACACACACGCATTGCGAATAATTAGTCTTTCTTCTCGCTTCTTGCACTCTGACGCCCGCTGGTGCCGTGGAGAGAACCTTTGAGAGGAAATAATGAACCCAGCCCGTATGAACTTTGTGCGAAATGAATGCTTCCATGTCAAATGAGTTAATTATCCAAGTCTGCGCTGCCATTATATTTTGATTACCACCCCTGGAGGCGTTCAAGTCTCTCTCGGTCTGTACCGCCGCAGGTCTACGCTTTGTTATCCCTCCATTGCCGTATTTGTATCTAACGCCAGAGTTTCTACGATCTTAGTAGCAACTCTAACGATGCTTTCAGTAAAAATCAATTGGCGGCAAGAAATTGATCAAACAATATCAATTTAAATGAGAGAATTATGTATTAATTACTTCTTCTGCCTTCCTGGTTAGGTCTTCGACCTGTTGTTTCTTCGGTGATAGTTAGTTTAAGGCAAGCCGAGGAAATTCCAGGACTCATTAATATTCCACATACTTCTATGTATGCGAAGAAATGATGTATGTTCAAATTGGCCCACGAATTCATTAGGGTTGGCCATTTGTGGTCTAAGTGCAAATGAATTAACCCGGGGGGATCAACGCATTGTCAGTTTTTATCTTGTTTCTACAATACCTACGGTCTTATGCTATGGTTGTTCTCTGGCTAAACACTATCCTAGCTGCTAAGCCTGGTGGAGATGAGAGCAGAGGAAGAGAGTTGAGTATGAGCTCTTTGAAGGTATCTAACCTCGATAACTAACCTGGCAAGAAATGGGACTGCTAACCAAGCTGTATGGCCTAGGGCAGGGCTCGCGAACCAGCGGCTCGCGAGACACATGTGGCTCTTTTAGACGTATGGTGTGGCTCTCTCCCACCCTCGACCGACCCGAAAATTTCATGAAAATCTAAGCGACTGTCGGAAACCGCAGATAGTTTGATAGTGGAGGCTCTTTTGTACATTTAGTGTGGCTCTTTTCAGCTCCTGGTTGGCTCTTTTAATGGCCAATTGGCTCTTCTTCGCTAAAAGGTTGGGGAGCCCTGGCCTAGGGCAAGGTTCGCGAATCCGCGACTCGCGAGCCACATGGGGCTCTTTTAGACATATGGTGTGGCTCTCTGAAAATTCGTGGTAAGGGTCTTGTACGAGCCGAAAATTTCATGAATACTAAGCGACTGTTGTAAACCGCAGGTGGTTCGATAGTGGATGGCCTTCTGTACATTTTCTGCGGCTCTTTTCAGGTCCGTTGCCGGCTGTTTCAATGGCAATTTGGCTCTTCCTTGCTAAAAGGTTGAAGAGCCCTGGCCTAGGGTAACTGTCAGACTCCCTTCTTTGGAGTGACCTACCACTGAAGCTCGGAGGTTATTCGTGAGGTTTTTGTGCATCTCAACGAGAAAAGGGATTCCGAATTCATGGAACGCGTAGTGTGCTTAGCTTATCTTTTCTCCTTGAATTCCTTTTTCTCACTTGGGTCAATATCGTAGGTTACAGTCGGCCATCTTGGTAAGAATTCCATTTACAGTGCAATTTCGATTTAATGAATCCAGATTTAGCGAATAATCACGATTTAACGTATGAAAGCGCCGGTCCCTTGAAAAAATGTCGATTTTACGCTCAAAACGCGTGCATTTTGGTTCCTTCGATTTAACGAACTTCTTTTGGGACAAGGACATTCAATGAACGTCTTCCAATTCGTAATATTTCATGGAATTGCAGTAGTTTTATGACGTGTTCGCTGTAGCGAGTATTGTAAACCTGCAAGCTGTCAAATTTGTCGCTGTATATTTCTCCTATATAAAAAATTGAATAAAATGAGCAAAGCAGAGAACCCATACCGAAAATGGAGAAAATATAAAGCGAGTCTTTGCTTGAGATAATACACAAGGAATATTTGTGGAAAAATATTTGCAATTCTAATAAATGAAAATGTTATTTCAAACAGTAATCCCCAATAACCCCGCTTCGGGTCATAGATTTGAACTTGACGTAAAGATCAAGAAGCGGGGAATTTGAAACAGTTTCAGTCGCCTTTCAAGATGATTTTCCTCCCTCAAGATTGCTTAAAGTGCTTAAAGCATTTTTCACTTACATTCCAAGCACTGCTTTGATGCGCCCATTGTTGTGAGGGGATTTTTATGAAACCGCATTTGATCCTTACAAATCAATTTATCCTCTGAGCGTGAGTAGTGAGGAGCTGGTAGCATCGAGGATGAGCAGCCAGCACTTACTTGGCATCCCCGTCGTCCACCGAGGGCAATGGGGTGCATTAAGACGGCAATCAATTCAGCGGACTATCAAGTTGACCATGCACGCACACGAAGATCAACAATCCATAGCCACAGGTCTGCAAAGCGGCGATACGACGTGGGAAATATTCTTTTACGACGTTCGCCAACCTCCCGGGAGCATCGCTTCGGCGATCATCGCCGTCTTATCGTCATTGGGCTCAAACTAAATATTAACCGTCGGCGTCCTAAGGTTGGATGAAGCGCCGGTGACTAAATCACGCCGCCAGTTTCGCGTTTCGTTTCAATGCCGCACTCAATATTTACTTTTAATCGCGATATGCGAGCAAGGGCGGCTCACTACCTCCTTGAATTATTCATGCATGCGATGTGTCCCGGGGGTGGCGTTGCGCACTGCAGGGCCGGCGAATAATGTTATCGTTCGGTTTTTGTTTCACTCCCCGCACATGCTCAGCGCACATATTTTCACGTTGCAATCTATGGTATGCCAGGGAAGAATCATTACTTTTTCAAAATACACTCTCAATGAGGATTCTAGTGAGATTTACTTACAGCACCGGTTGAGAATCAGCTGCATTACCAAATTAGGAAACAACTTTGAAGATATAGGAGTTTAATCGAATGAAAAGTAATTTTGCTCAGGTACTACCCTATCACGTGTAACTAGTTCTTGCCAAGATGGCCGACTGGAACTTTTGGTTACTGGATCAAGTTAGCAGCTTACTCAATAAGAAGCTCAATAAGAAGCATCGACACAACTCAGAAACAAGCTACGATAATGACCCAGGCGGGAAAAAGAATTCAAGCTGGAAACTTAAGCTAAACACACTGCATATTGGAACGTGGAATATAACCTCACCTAAGAGCAGAGAGCAAGACATTTCAGAACTATCGAAAACAACAATATCGTCATGCTGAGGGCCTAAGCATGAGGACAAAAGAAGAAGACGTGTAACCATTCACTTATGTTTCTGTCCAGCTATAACCAGTGTCAGAATGAAGATTCTAGATACTGCGATCTTGAATCCGAGGCAAATGTTGTCCTACCCTCTGAGCAAGATTCTGGAACTTGTCCGTCATTTCATCTGGCTGTAGGGATTGAATCAGAACAAGGGACGAATAGAGGGCCCTAAGTGCATCGTGTTACAATACATGCCCTCCATAAAAAAACATTCACTTGACCATAAGTATGGAAAGTTGTATCGAAAAAGAGAAGGCAACTGTTAAATCCGTTATTGAGCAATCTAGTCACCGCCTGATAAACATATGAAATCAACAGCAGTCAACAAGCAGTTCAAGATACGTTCTATTCCAGTACGGACGTGTTTTCCCCTAATCTCAGATATAACAGCAACCCTAATCAAAATATTTCCAACCTAGAGAATGTCATAGAAATGGTAGACATGCATTCATCCCGAATTTGTGAATCAGTAAATTATGACGAGTAAATATTAAGCAGGACGCTAATTAGATAGATCATTCTTCATGCGTTATGATGTGATGTGAAACAATATAAGCTTTTCATCACATTCATGGCTGCTTAAATGAGGTGTTCGAAACGAACCCTAAATGGGATTAACTGTGTAAATGAGGGCGCAAGCTGGCAGCATATTGGGCGCAAGCTGGCAGCATATTGATGCATACACCTAACGTGACGCCTTGGCTTAAGTTAATTACGACCCAGCCGAGCTCAAGATGTATGCAAATAGTGCGCTAACACCAGGAAGTAGGCAGCGAATATTTCTGCGGGAGGCGTTCATTGTCCTTGCTCTCCATTCGTGAATGTGCAGGAGTGTGTGATAGCAAGACAAGAAGCACACGAACCCGAAACGGGCGGACTTTGAACATTCATTATCCCACGAGCGTCTCTTGTGCTCCTGCAAACTGATAATGGTGGTCGAGTGCTGTTGTCTAGTACTGTTAATTGTATGTTTCGGCATCTACTTGTGTCAACGGACAAATGAGGCATGCCTAATTTCATTTTGATTTCATAACCGACAATCAATTTCTTTTGCAATCTGATTTTGCATGCGAAACGAGTTTTGATCGGCCAGGAGATGTCAAGTGCAATTTGATCGGGGTGAAGGATAACTGAGATGGCATTACATGCAGACTGCATATTGGCATTCATGCGTTTAGCCCTTCCGGCAGATATCAATCAGTCGGCGACGTATCGTGTTGGATGTAGGATGTAGGATGAGCTGCCCCCAGGACGAGTGAAGGGCCAACTATGCAAATATCGTTTTCGCGCTTTGAGGTCCAAACTAGGGCCGCTCACCACTACATCACTGCCATTCTCCTTCTCTGACCGTTGATATGAAAGTCGACATGTTTCGTAAATTGCTTTTTTTCAGCCCTCACAGCTCGTGATTTTCTTTGTTGTAATTCCATTCTGTCGCCTAAGATGGCAGCTAATATTTCAAATGTTCAAGCAAATCAGATTGTGTGTTATTTTTTCAAGGTAGGAGATAATCACTAGAAACGATGAGCATTCTATTGATAAGTGACGATTTATGGACGAATAAACAACGCACGGTAAAAAGCGTCCTGTATTGAAGCTTTATCTCCATGTTGGAGATAGGGTGTCGCCTGCAATGCGACACTAGCGCCACCATTACGCCCCCATTGCCGACTGCAAGCTGCGTGCGCATGCAATCGAGTTAGTGCAAATTGAATATGATGTGGACATTAACAGGCCGTCTCAGCAAACAAGAAATTGTCGCGCCACGCGGCGAAAGTGCATTAAGGATATTCGAGCGTCGAGTGCAAGGACAATTGACATGTACTGAACGCCGCACGTATCGCAATGCCAGCGAATCAATGACGAGTCCTGACGCTGCTAGATAGGCATCCAGCGTGGCCTTATCGTAAAACTTCTTCACCCCTTGCCGGCTGCGCGCAAATCTGCACGCTCCGTGACTACCGATCCCGTCAGGAGTGCATCCTGCACATTGTTCCTGCACCGACGACTCCAACGAACCTAGAAGTTTTTGCGGCGACGTCAAACTACACCCGCGGTGCCCATTTTTCTTCATGTTCCACTCGCGATACGTCTGCCTATTGTTTCACCCCCAATATACAGGATGTTCACTTTTTCCCCGTCTGCAATCGCAACGTTTTGCATAAAACTGTAAATTTGCCAATCATGAGTTCCTCGACTTTTATTTCGTGTTCCCGTTTGAATCTCCCGGGTTTCATTTGAGAATATTACAACGAGTACGGCAGACATTCTCGTTAAATTTCAATAACTTTCAACCTTACGCTGCAATAAGCAATAAGGACGAAAAGAAATTGCCAATTTTATATTTGAAGTGGTGATAGTTGCAATTAGATAGGAATTTGCCAACAAATTGCAAGTTTCCACATTGCCAAATTAGATGGCGAATTCAAAAATGTTCAAGTAAACTTTGGCACTGCCGCGCGTTCCTTCGGCGTCCATGTTGATTGTCGGCGCTGCGTCTGGCTCCTTGGGGGAATAATTAAATTCAGTTTGCTCCCGCTGTTGCAATATCAATATCTCTTTTAAATAGCCGACAAGTGGCGGAGGCGGCGACGGCGGCGGCGGCACGTTTATTGCGCCTTGTCGAAGGACGAGACGGCCGTGAGCAATCTGCTGCCATGAAGTAACGAAGGACTACTTGATTCATCGATTGCCATGATTGGCATTAGCCATCCCCATGCCTGCCTTCCTTCACTTTTCAACTCTAGGTTAATCGATGCGCGCAAACTTTTCCGCTATGCATTTAATGTGCAATTAGTATTAATAAATTCACCGATGTAAAGTGATGCTTCAATTAGCGCACATCTTAATTTGGCAATTATTGCACTTTCTCGGGTGGCAGCTGCGATTCCTTCAATTTATCCTCATAATATTCAAGCCAGTAATAATACTTTAGAACAGTGTCCCAAACTTTTTTGTCCCATAGACCCCTTGTGGGCTTGCATAGACCTCTTACTTTGGGAATTACTGCTTTAGAATCATGAAACGTATGAATCTAACGGTGTTAAAATGCAATTGATCAGATATTCAATCAAAACAATAATAATAGTTTAGCCCCAATGGCATAATTTTAAAAAGTTGATTGCGATGAATTGTTAAATTGCAGCATGGTCGACAGGGGGTAGAAATAATTGGCGATGTGTGGGGGGTGGAATTAGTCGAGCAATTTAGGGGCAAATATTCGTGTCGCGTTGCGTGCGGAAATTAATCGCAGCAGACATATTTCAACTAATTATACGGCTCCAACAAAGTGAATATTGTGTGAATGCCGGGCACGGAAATGGCTGACAGGCTAAACGGCATTCCGTATGCATTCGCATGCCCTACCCCTCGACACAGATGCGTCGTGAATATCTAAATGAAAAATCTTAGCCACATAGCCGCTGGTGGCAGCTAAGACGACGAAAATGTCGCCAAACAGATAACGCATGGCATTTTGTTTAAGAAACGATCAAGATATGAGCCGACTGCGTATGGGGAATTCTGAGAAGCTGCGGGGGTAAATTAATTGAAACGAGCGCGCTCATTCTGTTTCCGCCATCTTCGTCGCTGCCGCCAATTTCTATCGGATCATATTTTGCTGAGTGTTGCTTCTGCTGCTGCTGCTAGCAAGGAGCCAGGATCACCATCATTGCTGGCGATGCCCTTGCTAGCTGATGCATCGTGATACGATACGATACTCATCATCGAATTACGGAAATTTTATTTATTGCCCTCCGGCGCAGCCATAAAAATAAGTCACACTTGTGTGTGGTGGGGTAGGGGGTGCGACCGCAGATACGGACCACGGTGTCGCTAAGGACGCAGAAACGTCCTTTAAGGAACGGGAGCGAATAAAAGCATACGCCCATAAACAAGTGTCATAAATTTCGGAGAACATCGCACCTAATTAAATTCGGATATAAAATGCATCTTGATAGCACTGCGCATTAATGAATCGCAAAGCAATATGTTTAGCAGAATCACGATAATCCGCAGCGCAAAAGATCAGGATCGTTAATGTCATGCGACACTTTATTAACCCGAATATGTTGATATCAATCAAAAAGATGGAAGCGACTAAAATACTTCTTGTTAGAAATCTGCGCATATTTTTTTATGAACAATTACAAAATGTCAGTTCGTGCCATTATCAGCAGAACGGTCAAAACTTTGTAGGTATTATACGAGGACCTTTTGTTTAACGAGCATTTGTCACAGATAAATGTAGAGGAAGGACGCAAAAATCTATATCTATATATATATGAAAATGAATGTATCATCTCCGTCACACTATGATTTACGCCTAAAATACGAATAAGTCGAATGAATTAAAATATTGAGCCTGTTTTGTGTACTCCGGCAACACTGATAATGGGAAGAAAACTGGGAAAAATCTCATGTTAACAAAGTTATAGCGAAAATACATCATTTTTCTTGCCAAATCAAATTGGTTGAGGCAGTGGCGCAAAGCACTGCTGTTCAATGGCGCACGACTTGCCGGATTGTGTAATAGAGTGGTCGGCAAAGCTGGTCTGACGGACCAGTACCGCTCCGTGGCGCATTGAGTACCGGCCCACAGCGAAAATTTTGATACAAATTTTGATACAAATTTTGATTTATTACAACAAAATGTATGACAATTCACACATTCAAGGAATAGACTGGACATACCCCACTCACTGAGTGTCATTGTCTCCTCTTTAGCCAAGATGGGATCAGTGTATTTCAGAAAAACAAGATTGGGGCTCCCACTGAGTTCTATGTTCTTTTGGCCAACTTTTATTGTTGCAATATTGTTCCGAAGTAGCATAAATATATTGCTGTTATATTTTACCAATGTGGTTTATCAATCTTTCCTCGGTTGTTTTTATATCGTTGCTACATTCAAGTTATAATAATCTATTGTTTGTGCGATTTAACGAAGATGCTGCTAATGAAGTTGCATATAACTACTAAACTGGTCCGTGAAAAGTTTAACTTGTATCCCACCGGTCCGTGAAAAGATTATCTTGTGTCCCTCCGGTCCGTGGCACAAAAAAGGTTGCCGACCACTGGTGTAATACATGCCTGCCGATTGTGTAATACCGTTGAACAACGCGGAGTGCAGACCTATCAATACTTGGCAGGCGGATGCAAACGATGCTGGCTGTTTCTTAGTTCCTCGTGACAAATAAGATATTAGACAAAGTTACAAAGGTATATTACAAAAAGTATTCGAGCTGTTCTCGCTTCGCAGGTGGACGGGAGACTGTCGTCTCCGCTGAGCGTAACGTCTCAGCGGGCAACACGGGCGCATGCGCCTATCCGGTCGCAGCCGGATAGAAACGAGTAAAACGCGGTAAACATGAACACATAAAAGAAGACGAAATGCAAACACATACATATATGGCTCGAGCAAGTCTAGGCAACACATTAAGCGTTGCACAACAGTGATTCCCAAAGTGATCGATATCGACCTCTAAAGGTCGATTTTGACTTGCAGGGGATCTACGACAACGAAACAAGATATTTGGGGTCTACGAAATATGTATAGGGGTCTACGTAAGTGTAATGCTAGTGACACTTCATAGGTGGAACGTGCCAAATCTCGTAGACTGCTGGCAGGCAGGCACGGGGAATACCCGGAGTCCCATCACGAAAAATGGGTATTTCCAGTGCTTTTCCGTCACTTGGGCGTATTAATAGAAGTAACGCTATAGATAACCGCAGGGGCAGAGACTTCGGGTATCCCCCGTGCTTGTCCGCTGTATCCTCACTTACCGCATTGAAAATATTCCCAAAAATTCGACATTAAGTGGTCTATCAAAACCAACGATATCGGTACATTTTCAAAGTTTATAGTGTTCATATTGCAAGGGCTGTAGCTGTTTTTATGAACAATGAACAACCGTAAATAAGAGTCTACGGGCTAAAAAAGTTTGGGAAACACTGGTGTAATACTTGCTTGATTGTGCAATATTTGCCGGATTAAGCAATACATTACGATTGCGCAAGATGTGCCGAAATTTTGACGATTGTGGAACATTGCGCAATACTAGTCTGGAAATTTGCAGGAGAATTGCAGAATTGTCTACTTTTGAATAAATTGACATGCTATTTTTGAGGGAATGGCATAAGTTACGAATTAAAAATTAATTGCATTTGGTTTGTATTATTGCATATTTGAGCAACAGGAAAATAATTGCATTTGTTGGAATTTACACAAGTACAACTGCTATTCATTTACATTTTGGTAATCCATTGATAAATGATTATTTGCAGGCTGCAATGCGATTGTTAAATTGTCGAAATGATGTAATCGTCAATTGACGCATTGAGCGGATGCAATAAAAGTTTGAAATTGGCGCAATGCAATTCGCATGATAAATGCACTTGCATTCGTCAATCGAAGACGGTCTGAGCTGAAAGTTGTAAGTGGCTGGCAAACAAATCAAACGCAAATGACGAAAATTAGACGACGGCGAAGAGGCGTTCGAAACTTTCGAACGACTCGTTCGTTCACGCACCGGGCGAAAAATAAAAGGAGAGGCCAGGACTGCAGGCAATGTCGCTTCCGGCGCTGTTGCTTTTTTATTTAATAGCCAGCGGGAAGTTTAAATTGCAGTTCACCTGTTCCGCTAAACTCACAGTGAGGCGAAAGTTTTCCGAGCGAACGCAGGTAAAGCCGATGCGCAAAAAACATCCACTCCGGTTATGTTTTGGTAGCGCTCAATCTCCATCGAATTGTGCAGAAAGGTTGGCCGAAGCGTGCTAAACAATGCGAAAAATTCAGCATTTTTCTGCGCACTGATGAATTTCCCACATCTGTCTTTAATGCATCGCATCTAACTTTATTCTGATTGAATCATTCGCTTGCCTTAAGGATATCTTTTACAAATTGTTAACATATTCAATCACAAGTTCTGTGCCGTGATTTATGATTACCGCGCATCGAACTCGGAAGTCGTTTCCCTTCTTTCCCTTTTGTGCATAATGAGCGCGTGTTTGCGCAATCTACAGCAATGTAGGAAATGTTATGGCGATCAGGAGCTTTAAAACAGCAGCTCCACCTTTGTTTCAATAGAATTGAACATTCAAGAGTTTGCGGAAAAATTTTCGCACTTTATCACTTACTCCTTGTAAATACTTCAATATTTCCAATTTGTATAGAAACTTTTGGACATTGTTATACCTAGAATCACGAATTTTTCAAATAGTTATTTAGATATAGAAAGAGATGGCAATTTGACACATTTCCTGTGAAGTATTTGAGTTTTTAATAAAACAGTGTCAGTAGACTATTAATTACCTGGAATAAAAAGGGGCTAAGTGTAGGAAGGGTGAAATAAACGTAAAGGAAACATAAAACGTGAGGACCAGAGAAGGCATTATTTACCAAGTCTCTGCATTGAATTGAATATGGCCATTTAGTCACGAAGTTGAGTTTTACACGAAACATTCACCTCCTTTCAGATTTGCCAGTGAGGACCGGCAACAGCGCAATATTGTTATTGTTTGTCATTCTGCAGTAATGCGTTTTCCTCTATCTGCATACCATTGTCATTGCCTCCAAATGGCAAACTTAGCGAGACATATTAACTGCCACTTTAACAAAATTCTTATCGCAACGCAGGTGGCTTCCGTTTTATAAGTATACAAGCGCGGAAATTACCCCAGTGTGGGGAGGATTCATATGTAAGTTGCGATTTACCGCAATTTTTAATGTAATTTGTACATTTTTAAATCCCCGTTTCCACTGGTCTGGATATTCCATATCTCCCTCTACGACCCAAACACCTTTCTTCCAAAAATGCATAGCCGGAATGTTATCAATAGATGCTCGCTTAAATAATACAGTAAAACCCCCATATAACGAACCCCGATTTAACGAATAACCCCGATATAACGTTTGAAAGTGCTGGTCCCTT